>PVIU01012280.1:0-61021 GCA_004026605.1 Ondatra zibethicus
TAACTCTAGATCCAGACGATCTGAGATGCCCTCTTCTAGCCTCTATCGGTACCAGCACTCATGTGCACAGGCACACACAAAAGGAGTAAATACATTTTTAAAAGATACAAAAAACCAGAGTCCTTCATTCTCATCCCAAATTCAGCTAGGCAGCTTAAAGGTGGTGGTAAAATGAAGGGCAAAGACTTAAAGCCAGTCTGCAGCTTCAACCCCAACACTACCTACCTCTGACACAGGAGCCAAACTTCTCCAGGCCTGCATTCTTTCCCAATTTTCTTTGTTTTGCTTTGTTTGGGGGGTGGGCATAAAGCAAAAAGTAAGTTCCCGCAGTCCTGAGCTTTAAGAAGAAATCCTGATCCCTTTTACCATCTCTACACGAGTCAGACTAACACAGAGAAAGATGACTGGGAGAGTATCTAGTCTCCCAATACGTAAAAGATGGTATGCGCAAGGTAGAAAATAGTACAAAATATGGGCTGGAGAGATGACTCAGAGGTTAAGAACACTAGCTGCACTTCCAAGGGTCCTGAGTTCCAAGGGTCCCAGCAACCATATGGTTCACGACCATCTGAAATGAGATCAGGTGCCCTCTTCTGGTCTACAAACATACATGCAGGCAGAACACTGTATACATAATAAATAAATAAATCTTTTAAAAAAAAAAGAAATAGCACAAAATAGATAAAATAATCAGCATGTAAAAAATACAAGAAAGGAACTTGTCCAAATCGGTTTTAAGCCATCAGAAGATTAAGTAAAGCCAGGAATGGTAGCATACCCTTTAGTCTCGGCAGATCATGGTGAGTTTGGGGCCAGCCTAGTCTACATAGCTGGCTGAAAGGCAGCCAAGGGTACAGACCTTGTCTCCAAAAGGAGACAGACCCTGTCCGTCCGCCCCGCCCCCAAATTAATGTAAGAGGGAGCAGAGACTGGAGAAATGGCTCAGCAGTTAAGCGTACTGACTGGCCACTCACTCTTCTAGAGAACCTGGGTTCAAATTCTAGTACCTACATGGTAGCCAAGAATTAACTGTAACTCAAGTCCGAGGGGATCCGATGCCCTTCCACAGGCTGTAATGATTTCAGAAGGAAAGGGTGGGTGAGAGCCAGAGGCTTCATATGCCACGCAGCCAGAGCTTGAGGGCAGTTTATTGAGAGAAGGGTAAAGGGGAGGGAAGAGAGACAGACAGAAACAGAGAGAGAGAGAGAGAGAGAGAGAGAGAGAGAGAGAGACCTGCTTCAGAAGAACAACAGGAAGAGAGTGGCAATGGGCAGAGCTTGTCTCTTAAAGGGACCTTTTGCACCTGCATACAGATTATGTAGTCAAGTAGCAGCCAGAGGACCCTGGGCTGGCTAGGTACACTGCCTGAGTGCATCCTGCCAGGTGACAGGGGTCTGCATAATGCCTGACTCCTAACACAGGCACTGCACAGACATACACAGAGGCAAAACGCCCACACACATAAAATGAAAATAAAATCTAAGAAGAAATAGAATTGGCAAGAGGCAACCTGGGAGTGGTGGCACACCTATAATCTGAGAATTCAGGAAGCTAAGGCAGGAGGATCATCCCACTCAAAGAACGAAGACAGTAGAATCTCTAAAGGCAAGACTATCTCAAAGACAATAAAAAGTTAAAAGTCAGTGAGCACATGGCCAAATCTACAATTACTAAAGAAATCCAATGTGCAACAAGGAAGACATTTTCCTACTAGGTATCAGTATTGTAAAACACTGATAAAGATGGCTAACTTTATAACTACCAACAGCAAGGAATGTTGCTCCTACTTGACTAAATAAAGCTCACCCTGCCCTCCAGGGAACATTACCATCAGTGTGTGATTGGTGTATTATTTCATCAGTGACAAGACAAAGAAATCATAAAGCATCATGACATTCACTCTGAATCTAATCTCACCTGTGGGACATGTATTTCCCAAAGCCAGGCCTAAACTGGGCATAGTGGCGCTTGCCTTTAATCCCAGCACTCAGGAGGCAGAGGTAGGTGGATCTCTGTGAATTCCAGGCCAACTAGGACCCTACAGAGACCAATATAGAGGCCCTGTTTTGGGGAGGGTGGCAGGGGAGGTCAATAAACAAAGTGAGGTCTAGAACCCTTTTGTTTTGCAGCCCACATTTAAAAACTCATCTAAACTGGAGAGATGGTTCAGAGGTTAAGAGTGCACACTGCCCTTCTAGAGGACCTGAGTTCAGTTCCCAGCACCCACATGGGGTGGCCTCACAACCACCTGTAATTCCAGCTCAAAGGATCTGATGCCTCTGGCTTCCTGGGGCACTGCACTCATGTGCACATATCCACATATAGACAGACACACGTACGTCCTCATAGCCCAGTGTAGTGACCAGACGTGTAGCCCAGCCCAGCACAGCACATATCCACACAGACAGACACACGTACGTCCTCATAGACCAGTGTGGTGACCAGACGTGTGTAGCCCAGCACTCAGGAGGTTGAAGCAGAATCCCTTAGCTCCAGAGCAGCCTGGGCTGCACAGAGTTCCAGGCCAGCATGAACCACAGATGACACACAGACAGAAAGCAAACACCCACAGCACCTGGAGACACACACTGAGAGAACTAGCACAGAAATGGCCAGGAATGATTTGGAAATATTTCAGAAAAGATTCACTGTGTTCAAATTAACTTGAACCCACATTCAAGCTGGCACTGAACTTCTGATGCTCTTGTCTTGGCCTCCAGAGTACTGGGACTATGGATATGGGCTACCTACCATATCTGGCTAATTCTATCCTGATATGTTTGAAATTTTTCATAACAACATATCCCTTCAGAGAGCCTCCCGCGCCATCACAACCCACAGAGCTATTTATCTTATTTTTAAATTAGCCAGCCTGCCTGCTCTTTTTCTTCCTTCCCAACCACAAATGCAAAGAATTTGAATTTAAAAAATCTTTAAGTATATCACAAAGGAGAATTACTTTGACATTAAAAAGGATTTGCAAAGGAATGGACTTTACACACTACAATTAATCCTGCTACAGTCATTTCCCCAGGTCCCACTCATTCATGCCTGCTCTCTGGTTCCATCTTTTAATTTAGGTTAGGAAAAAAGGGCCTCTTTCTTTGGCTATACTCCAATAAAGATAAAAGATTAGCTGATGCTGATGTTTTTAATCCCAGCACTGGGAGGCACAGTAAAAGCATAAGGTGAAATTATAAAGTCTGTATTTTATGAATGTTATTTTATGAACAGGTTGGAGTTAGATAAAAGGAAAGAAAAGGCTCACTGTTTTAAAAACAGCCCATGGAGGGGACCCAACGTAATTAGTTCCTACTTCCACAACTAGGTGTGGCAACTTTTCTTAGAGGAAGGGACAAAAACAAATGAAGCCAGAATGAAAGGACTGGGCAAAGCCTCCACAGGAGACTGCTGCTCTACAGTCACCCACACCACCACTGACCAAGCAAACAGCAGCTAAACAAAGGTATGCAAATGAAGTCATTAGGGCTTCCGGGGGGGGGGGGGTCCTGTTAACAAAGCATTCTGTAAGGGGGTAGGTTATGATAGTTTTAACTTCAATGGAGTTAAGGGTTCAGAATTGGTTGGTTATTCAGGATCAAATGATTTGTAATAATAAAATCTGATTACTTTAGAGGATTTATTTGACAATGGGACATGAAGCCAGACATACTTATAATTACCAATTTTCATTAATATTAATGACTGGTTAACTAGTCTATCTTATTTCTACTTGAAAGCTATACAGACTTTGAAAACAACAAAGGTCGTAAAACTGCTTTCAAGGATTAGTTGTTGACATAAAGGCCCTTCTATCTAGGGAGCAACCTCAGCATCTCTCAGTGAGCAAGCAGCAGAGATGAAACAGGAGTGCCAGGCAGGGAGGCTACTCTTCCACACAGAGCCATCTGTGACTGCTAGTCCTCCCCTAGTGCTCCACGTGACCCACAACAGCCCCTTTCACAGATGTCTTCCAGACAGGAGCTGCGGCAAAGTCTTCCAGACAGGAGCTGCGGCAAGAGACAAGCCATGAGGTACCGGCTGCGCACTCTAGGACATCTGGTTCATTTCCTAAAAGGCCCTCAACCCATATTCTGCAGTTCACTCAAGACCATTCAAGTTTCCCCAAGTGACAAAAGCCAGGGCCCTGGGTTCACACCTTGAAATTCTGCCTGAGCTGTGTGGAACTCCAGAGCCGAGGCCTTCCTTGCCTCTGACTGTAGCTCTGCTTTACCCTAGGAGTCTCTGACTGAAATACATTATTCCATTCTTTCCCATTTTGTTTCTAGATGAAAAACAAGAACAAACAAAAAGCAAACACAGAAACAAGAAAAAGAACAAAAGTGAAAGAAAGGAAAAATGGAACCCAGTTGAGGCTAAGTAACTTAAGTGGCTTAATTTCAACTGAAATTTAACTTATCCTACTTACAAAAAACGGGAAGGCGTAGGCTGGTGGCTTGGCTCCAGTTGCTTGGTATAAAATGAGCACAGCACAGCTATCCCACATGGGAGCTGGCTCTAGGGTCACCTGTCACCTGTCTCTGACCAAAGGGGGAGGGGCTGTCTCTTAGTTCTCTTTCAAAGGTACCAATTTTCAAAGCATAGCATTACATACAGCAAGAGAAAACTTGACATTATATAAACAATCAAAATAAAAGGGCACCCAGCCTCACAAAGATTAATAGCAGGGCACCTCTAATTGTTGTGTAATATTGTCGTTCAATTGGTTGCTCCTTACTATGAAATATCTGCAATCTTCTGGCTGACTAATGAAGTCACAACGGAGCAGTCACAGGCTTCTCCTTCCTAAGGTCTGTCTAGTTACAGGGCTTACACGATTTCACTCATCTTCACTTCAGCTCATTGTAGTCTACTTCCGCATCAGTTTGTGATACATATATAAATAGAGAGATAGTGTGCGTAAGTTTGCTTTTGTTTTTCAAGACGAGGTTTCTCTGTGTAGCCCTGGCTGTCCTGGAACTTACTCGGTAGACCAGGCTGGCCTCGAACTCGAGATCCGCCTGTCTCTGCCTCCCAAAGGCTGGGATTAAGGATATGTGCCACAATGCCCAGCTATGAAGCAATATTTTAAAAATAAAATAACACTCAAGACTTCAGAACACATTTTAAGAACACAATGTATAAGTAGAATTTGTATTGATAAGAGGCCTGGAACTAAAGATTCTTGTTCCTGGGGCTGGAGAGATGGCTCAGTGGTTAAGAGCACTGCCTGCTCTTCCAAAGGTCCTGAGTTCAGTTCCCAGCAACCACATGGTGGCTCACAACCATCTGTAATGAGATTTGGTACCCTCTTCTGGCCTGTAGGCAGACACAATACTGTATACATAATAAATAAATAAATCTTTTTTTTGTTTGTTTGTTTGTTTCTCCAGACAGGGTTTCTCTGTAGCTTTAGAGCCTGTCCTGGAACTAGCTCTTATAGACCAGGCTGGCCTCGAACTCACAAAGATCCGCCTGCCTCTGCCTCCCGAGTGCTGGGATTAAAGGCCTGCACCACCACCGCCCGGCTAAATAAATAAATCTTTAAAAAAAAAAAAAAGATTCTTGTTCCTTACAATCCTGGGATAGCAGGTATGCACCACCATGCCCAGCTTGAGACACAATAAACTGAAACCATCTTGTGGGTCTATTTGGAAATTAGATTTTGCTCTGAATTTATGACTCTTTTAAAAAGGTTTGGCACTCTCATTTCCATTGCTCCGTTGTTTCATTTTAAACTACATTGAAGTCTAAACTATCACCACAATCCTCCATAACAGTTTTGTTACTATAGTAACTAGACTCCGAGCTGACTAATGCACTATAATACAAACAGTATGCCTACATTTGGGGTAGGAAATCACTATGACAGGGCAAATAAGATGGGTTTTCGTGTTTGACATAGAACTGTACATTTCCCAGGATTTTAAAAAGTGACCTCTAATTATTTTTCTCTATTTTCTATAATTTCTATGTGCAAATATCTGATTCACTGGTATTATGGCAGACATGACTGCTTTTCATGATAAAAAGTTAATGTTAGGGCTGGGGAGATGGGTCAGGATAGAAAGTGGTTACTGGACAAGTATGAGGACCAAAGTTCAGATCCCCAGGACTCTTGTAAAATCCTGGTGTGGCCACATGTGCCTGTAACTTGGAGAGACAGGCAGATCTCAAGAGCCAGCCTGGCCAAAATGGTGAGACCCTGTTCTCAGAGATGGAGCAATGGCTCAGAGGGTAAGAGAACTGACTGCCCTTCTAAGAATCCAGGCTCAAGCCAGGCGATGGTGGCGCACACCTTTAATCCCAGCCTGGTCTACAAGAGCTAGTTCCAGGACAGGCACCAAAAACTCGAAAAAAAAAAAAAAATCCAGGCTCAATTCCCAGAACCCATAAAGTAGGCCACAAACTAGCCGTAACTCTAGATCTACGGTATCCAATGCCCTCTTCTGGCCTCTGTAGGTACCAGACACGGAAGTTGTGCACAAACATATATGCAGGCAAAACACCCATACACAGAAAATGAAAGAGGGCCTCTTCTCAAGGGATTACAATGGAGAGCCATAGAAAAGGACACTCAATATTCCCTTCTGGCAGCATACACAGACAGACAGAGTTAACATCTTAAAGTTACAATTTCTACACACGTCCCCAAAGCAGAGGTCATCAGCTGTACAGAGGCAGGTGACTTAGTGTATCCTGACTGTCTCTCTTCAGATCACTAATCTTATATACTTTTGTTTTTGTCTTTTGAGACACCGTCTATAACTACCCTGGCTAGCCTAGAACTCAACTGAGATCTATCCTCCTGCCTCTGCCTCCCAAACTCTGAGATTACAAGCAAACCTTCACCTTCTTACACCTCCAGCTTTCTCTTCCCCCTCACCTCTAAAGCTGAGCTATAGTACTGGAAGGTTTGACTCCGATGGAACTAACAGAGCAATGGAGACACTGGTCTCTGGCTTAGGAACTCTGGGCACAATGAGGGTAGTACAAGTCTTCAAATTTATTAAGACCCTTTTTACCCTGGTTACTGCCCAGGAGCCTGTCAGTCAACAAAAGCCCTGTAAACCAATAAACTCTAATCATTAAGAGGTCAAAACCAGCTGGGCGGTGGTGGTGCGTGCCTTTAATTCCAGCATTCAGGAGGCAGAGGCAGACGGATGTCTGAGACAGATAGCCTGGTCTACAAAAGGAGTTCCAGGACAGGGAAAGCTAAACGAAGAGAAACCCTATCTTGAAACCACTGACCAAAAAAAGGTAAAAGGGGGAAAAAAAAGGTCTTAAAATAGTCAAAAGTACACTGAACAGTGCCCACCACACAGCTGAGACTGAAGGCTAACCTTCCCTTTGTCCTGACTTGAAAGAGCAACTGACCTCCAGAGGATGAGGCCTCACTCCTTTCTCCCAAGCTAACCTGCTTCTACGCCCACGTGATGACGTGTCTGCTGCTGGACTCCCAGATCTAAAACATGTTTATCTGCAGCTTTTGTCCAAATAGCAATTGCTGAGATAGAGATTCTTTCTGTGGCCTGGATGCCATTTTATCTAAAATGCCTTTAATACAACTTCATCATGAACAGAGAAACAGACTTGGAAGTAACTCCCACTAAAGCATTAAGGCTGCACTGGAGGCAGGCAATGGCAGGGTTGGAAGGTTCACACAAGGCGCATACGCCAGCACAGTCATTAACACCGACTAAGACTTAGAAGACACGCTGTGCCTATGGAGGAAAGCTAACAATCACTGCTTCAGGGTACAGAGTGGGCTTCTCAGTAGCTCTGGGGGGCCGTCACTCCGCGCTGGCACGCTCTGGGATCAGTACTTTCAGTGCGGAAGTGGGCAATTTCCAAGATATTCAAGAAACTAAGCTCAGTGGGTATTTTCTCCCCACAGACTTCTAGAGCCACAAAGCTTTAAAACTAAGTGTGCATTACGGAAGGTTCTTCATACCGTGGGGCACATCACTCTGGTGACAACTTTATTATATGTTGTTTCTGAGCCAGTGTTCATTCTCTTGGGTCATTCGCTTTTAAAAATGTTCAAGACTCTGTAAGCTCATGGGAAAGGTCTGAACGGATAAACATAACAGACCATGCCTAAAAGCTGGGGTCTCCAGGAAAGGACACTGATGACCTGGCTGGAGGGGGAGAAGTCACCATGGGCCTTGTGAACCTTCATTTTATCCTCCTGAAAGTTATTAGAGTGTGGGATCAAACACCAGTAACACCTGTACTTGGAAATGGGCGGGCAGGGGCAGGGAAGCTGCAAACCTTGTCTCTAGGAGGGAAAATTATTTTATTTGTACTACAGTCCTAAGATTTCTAGAGAAAACCAAAACCCTCAGACCCTAACTTTAGCTGTTCTCTGCTATTGATCCGATACATAACCCTAGAAAATGCACATCCTTGGTATTTTCTGGCTAAGACCCCAAATACCTATTTCCTATGTATCACTTTTTGTATATGGAATACAATACTTTCAGGTACACCAGTCCTCAAGCACCAATCAGCTTGCAGCAGTAATGCCTCCCAGAGTCTGTAAAGGAGAAGTAGGCCCCATGCGGTCATTCCCCACCAGATCCTGGTCTCTTGGACAATCAGGCACTGTACTCAACTGCTCAAAGAAGTCTTTTCAAAGCATGGCAGCCAGCTCATTTGTTCCGAGCTAAAACTGGAATAGGAGAACACCACGTAGCTTAGGACATAGTAAGGGTGTGTGTCTGGGGTATGGTCTATTTTTAGGAGTTAGACTGAGAAGCTTCCTTTTTGAATATATGTAGAAAAATAAAAGTAATAGCAGGGTCACTGCATGAGTTATTCCACTCTTAAAACAGCTCTGTCCAACAGGAACAGACCAGTGTCTTCTCAGGAGCCTGCAGTCATTCCAACTCTTATTCTCTGATATCAAAGGCTTATTTTCTACATTCACAGACTATCTCCAAAGGGATTCCTGAAAGACTAGTTGTTTTCAACAAATACACTTTTTTCCCTTTTTGAAATAGAGTCTCTCTCACTCCATAGCTCAGGCTAGCCTTGAATGAACAATCCTCCTGCCTCTGCCTCCCAAAGAAGAGTCACCCACCCAATTAACAAATACGTTTTTAAATCTTCAGCATTTCAAAAACTGTTCCAAGGTCGAGCGTGGTAGTGCAAGCCCTTAATCCCAGCACTCAGAGGTAGGCGGACCTCAATGAATTCAAGGCCAGCCTCATCCACAAAGTTAAGTTCTAGGATAGTTAAAGCTGCTACACCAAGAAACCCAGTCTTTAAAAGCCTTTAAAAAAAAAAAAAACTGTTCCAAAGAAGTAAAAAATAAATAAGGGACAGGCAAAGACCCCGTGGGATGCTAACCTAACTGGGAACCGCTCTATGACAACTCTCAGGATAAATAACTGCCTGCTGTCACACAGCAGTCTGACAAGTTTTCCCTAGACACTATTAACAACTTGAAATGCTTAAAAAGTAATTAGTAAACAAGGCTGAGGCATTTATCTATGTCAATGGCACAGTGTTAATCAAACACACACAGGCCCTGGTGGTGCACCACCACCCCTTGACTCTAATGTTTGTACATGTTAAATCTAGCCTTAAACAGAAAGCTTGAATACTGTGTGCTTCCTTCATGGGCAATCAAAGGGCAGGAAGAGGATCCAAGCTAGGGAAAAACTACACACTTGCAAGTCAGTACCATACCACAGCCATGTCTTACCTTTTCAGGTCGACGGTTGTGACGCTAAACACAACTCCTTTGAGCCAAAGGATCATGAAGAGCCTCTGTGAAAAGGGGCAGTTTCCAATGCTCTCGCCATCACTGCCAGCCTGCAAACAGAATTAAACATTTAAAAACAAGGTCAAAAATGAGGGCACTCAAGTAGCAGAACTCCTACGAATTCTGATCTGAAATGTTAGGAGTGGCAAGGAGAGTGGAAATGCAGGTCTTAATTGCTTTGGTCTTTCTTTTTTTTTTAACATTTTTTTTAAAATTTATTTATTATGTATGCAGTGTTCTGTCTGCATGTATGCCTGCAGGCCAGAAGAGGGCACCAGACCTCATTACAGATGGTTGTGAACCACCAGGCGGTTGCTGGGAATTGAACTCAGGACCTCTGGAAGAGCAGTCAGTGCTCTTAACCTCTGAGCCATCTCTCCAGCCCTGCTTTGGTCTTTCATTTGCCTCATTTTCTTCTTGGCAATGACCAGTCCAGCAGAGCACTGTTCCAGATGCCTTTGATTCGTAAAGGAGACTTTGTCACTACTTTCCAACATCTGGCCAATGACTACTTAAAATAAGGGTAGTCCCAATCTAATGAAGAAATCATTTTACTTATCTTTTTATCTTTTCTTTCTTTCTTTTTTTCCTTTTTTTGTGTTTTGTTTGTTTGTTTGGTTTGGTTTTTTTGAGACAGGGTTTCTCTGTAAAATAGTCTTGGTTATCCTAGAACTCGCTTTGTAGACCAGGCTGGCCTTGAACTCACAGAGCTCCGCCTGCCTCTGCCTCCCAAGTGCAAGTATTTTACTTATCTTAAAAAATCACATTTGTTCTGATTTTGTGGGAAGCCTGGTCTACAGAGTGAGTTCCAGGACAGCCAGGACTGTTACACAGAGAAACCCTGCCTTAATAAACAAAACAAAACAAAACAAAAAAGGTCACATTTGGCTAATAGCTGTGTGATGATTTGACTGAGGGGATGACTGAGACGCTCCCCATATTTTTTGGTATTGAATACTTGGTCCCCAGTTTGTGGCACTGTTTGAGTATGATTAGGAGGTGTGGCTTTGGAGGAAGAAGTATGTCACTGGGTGTGGGCTTGGAGGTTTCAAAAGACATAAGCCATTCCCAGTTTGTTGTTTTCTATTTGTGGTTTGAGGTGTGAGCTCTCAGCTGGTGCTCCAGCAGCCAAGCCTGGTGCCTGCTGCTATGCTCCCCACTGTGATGGTGATGGACTCGCTTTTACTCCTCTAGAACCTGAAGTCCAAAACAAACCCTTCCTTCTACAGGTTGCCTTGGTCATGGTGTTTATCACAGCAACAGAAAGTAATTAACAAAGGCTGCTATGTTGAAAAGTGCACCATCCCCAAGGACACATATATCCCGAAAACAGGCAAAAGGCAAAGTCTGCCATGGGTCTGAGAATATTCCTTCTTTGGCGCGGGACGGGGGGGGGGTGGGGGTGGGCCAGGGTTTCTCAGTGAAGCCCTGACTGTCCTAGAACTCACTTCAAACACCAGACTGGCCTCAAACTCACAGGGATTTACCTGATCCAGTCTCCCAAGCGCTGGGATTAAAGGTGTGCACCACCACAACCAGCAACAGTATGCTGTATAAGGCAACATTAAACCAGGAAATTTATAGATGTCTGTCTCCAACATCTCCCATTAAAGAAGGATCCACTGCCGGGCAGCGGTGGCGCACACCTTTAATCCCAGCACTTGGGAGGCAGAGGCAGGAGGATCTCTGTGAGTACAAGGCCAGCCTGGTCTACAAAGGGAATTCCAGGACAGCCAGAGCTAAACAGTGAAACTCTGTCTTGAAAAACCAAAAAGAATCCATTATAAATATCCTCCACCCTTGTTATTCATGGAGCAAGGAAACCTGTCACTTTTTTACAAAGCTTTTCCTAATCCACCTCATGAATGAACAGTTAACTTCCCTGAGTGCAGCAATGAAGATGGCAGAATTTTCCGAAGTCCAAGCCAAACAACTCTTGAATTTTTATCAGGTATGCACCAAGATTAAAAGGGAGATGGACGAGGGGTGAACTTATAGCACATACCTATAAGGCAGAGACAGAACGATCAGGAGTTCAAAATTATCCTCTACTACATGGCAAGTTGGAGGCCAGCCTGAGCTACACCTCAGGACGGAAACACTCTGATTACTCCCGCTGGTCCTGCACAACATGGCCGAGAACACTATTTTCTCATCTCAGTTTATCTGAATCCTTCTGGGGCTTGGACTCGCCAAAGCAAAACAGGGAGCAAGGAATATGGAAGTCCATCTGCTTGTTTACACACACAGCAGACACAAGGAATATGGAAGTCCATCTGCTTGTTTACACACACAGCAGACACAACCATGTGAGTGAGCGCCCATGAGCAGAAGGCAATTGGCATTACCACTCGCTATGCAATGTACCAGAATTCTTGAGTTTCCTTTGGGGTAAAGAAGCATTTGAGGCTGGGTGGTGGTGCACACCTTTAATTCCAGCATTCAGGAGGCAGAGGCAGACAGATCTCTGAGTTTGAGGCTGGCCTGATCTACATACAGGGCCACACAGAGAAATCCTATCTTGGGAGGAAAAAGGGCATTTGAACTCATGAGGTTTTTTTTTGTTTTACGTTTTTGTTTTTTAATTTTTGTTTTTTGAAACAGGGTTTCTCTCTAGCTTTGGAGCCTGTCCTGGAACTAGCCTCAAACTCACAGAGATCCGCCTGCCTCTGCCTCCCAAGTGCTGAGATTAAAGGCGTGTGCGCCATCACCGCCCAGCTGAACTCATGTTTTAAAGAAATTAAGTCTACATTTAAAAAAAAAACTTTTTATTTCTTTTCTTTCTCTCCACATACAATGCCTCTTTCACTTCCTAATACAAACTATAATCACCGGTGATACACATTCGGGGTTGGGGGAGGTTCTGTTTTCCTAAAGTAACCCTGGACTATTCAGAACATCAGTAAAATAGCACATCAGTAAGAGGTTACTGAGCCCCTAACTAACACCAGGTTACTTAGTAGGCGAGGGTATAGCTCAGTGCTACCAAGGCCCTGGGTTCCACAGTCAATGCCAAAGCTTCCTCAAATAAATCAAATAACAGGAGTCACAGAGAACTTGGAAAAAAGAAAAAGGGATGCCCATATAAAGAGGATCTCAGACACCACTGTAATCAGAAGTCATAGTTACAAATGGACTTTAATTTTTAAAAAATATTAATCTTATTAATAACAAAATATATAAAGAATTTGTAGTCAGAATAAATCATAAAGTCCTAACACTGCAAACTGCAAAAATTTACTTTCTAAAGCAGGTTTACTTCTTTAGCTTCATTGTGTTTTAAAATAATCCAAGGGGCTGGAGAGATGGCTCAGTCGTTAAGAGCACTGGCTGATATTCCAGAGATCCCTGGTTCAATTTCCAGAACCCACATGGCAGCTCACAACTGTGTATAACTCCAGTTCCAGGGGATCCAAAGCCCTCTTCTAGCCTCCATGAGCACCAGGCACAAACATATATGCTGGCAAACACTCATCATACACCTAAAATAAAAACATACAATGTTTTTAAAGAAACAAAGGAATGAACCAAAGAGATGGCTCAACAGGTAAAGAAAGAGCTTGTCGCACAGGCTGATGACCTAAGTTTGATCCCCAAAAGAAGAAGAGAACCTACTCCACAAACTTGCCCACTGGCCTACCTCCACCTGTGGGCTGTGATGAGCGTACACACACAGAATAATAAGAAATAAATAGTAAAATAATAAAACCCAAGGAGAACTTTCAAAAACAGACTCTGGCTTCACATTGCAAGACTGCAATTTCAGAGAATCCAGGGGTGGGGGCAAGACCCTAACTTCACTACAGGCGCCCACAGAGATACCAAGCGAAAGGAAAGTGTGCGCAGGTCGTCCTGGTAAGCCAGGTAGGAAGGTCCAGAAGGCTCTTGCTTCCCTGTCAGTTCACAGTTCTAAGCTCTGCACTGTGGTTGTTCCCAGAGACCCAGTGGGGCACCTAGACACCCACCTTCCTGGGCCTACGGAGCTGCGACCGTTCTGCCCCTGCTCTCGCCTCTCACTGCGCTCCCTGTCAGGACTGAACACAAGAGTCACGCAGACCCAGGATTTTACAATGAAGTGCCCAGGGTTCCACTGAGAAATTCCATGCAATACCAAGAACTCTACCCTGAATTTTTAAGACGCAACCAGCAGATGCCAACAGCAAGATGACCAAGATAGAAAATTACCAGACAAAATATCTAGAAACTGTGATAAAAATGCTTCAACAAACAAATATCAGTACCTTGAGACAAATGAAAAACTGGCAAGCCTTAGCAAAATAGTCTAAACAGGAAACTCGAAGAACCACTTAGAAGTTATAGTAACTGTTTGGTTGGAAGCGTCACCACAGCCCCCTGGCATCCATTTTGGAATGTTTGAGTGGAAAGTCCCATCTCAAGCCCCCTCCCCTGGGAGTTTCCACAGTCCAGACTCCACCTCCAAGAAAGCCCGCCAAATGGTGATCCTTCCCAGAGAGGGTCAAGACCATTCCCACAGGCTATTTAAACTGCCCCAGAGAACAAACACATGGTATTCTCGGTTCCTCCCCGCCCAATGTTGTCCCAGAGGACCACCAAAGTGCGCTGGCAACCACTTTTTCTAATTTGGTTTGATTTGGTCTGATTTGGATTATTGCAACGGTGGAGAGGCTTATCAGGCCGGAAAAACTTTACAGTAGCCAAAATAAGAGGCTCAGCAGATAGACTCCATTGTGATTGTCAGTAGTGTCTCCCAAAGGCCCGCCTGTTAAAGGCTTGACCCCATGACCTACATGGAAGGCACTACGGATGCTTACAAAACGGCCTAGTAGGAGCTTTATGTCAGTGTGGGAATACCATTGACAAGATTATGGAACCTCAGTGGGCGGTGGTGACACATGACCTTAATCCTAGTACTCTGGAGGCAGGGGCAGGAGGACCTCTGAGTTCAAGACCAGCCTGGTCTACAGAGCTAATTTCAGGACAGTCAGGGATATGCAGATAAACCTTGTCTCAGATAAAAGGGAAAAAAAAAATGGGACCTCAATATCTTCCTCTTCTCTTTTGCTTCTTGGCCAAAATAGGCAATTTGTTTTGCCATATACTACCAGCCACTGCCACCCAGCTTGCCACACGAGAGACCCAAAGCTGGAAACATCAACACCATAAACCAAAACAAAACCTTTCAGAAGTTAGTTATCTCGGGTATTTTATCATAGTAAAGAGCTAACTAATACTGACTCCAAAGTCAAAGGGATGACATACAGGAAAGAACTAAAAGAATAAAAGTCATGCAGTCTAAACAAAGGAGAAAAAGTAGGCTTACACTGAATATATAAAGCCAGGCATGTGGGGCACGCCTTTAATCCCAGCACTTGGGAGGCAGAGGCTGGCAGATCTCTGTGAGTTCAAGGCCAGCTTGGCCTACCTAGTAAGTTCCAGGACAACCAGAGCTACATATAGTAAGATCATGTCTCAAAATAGCAACAACAAAAGGACTATTGGCCACTTTTGCTGCAGGACCCAGCCATGACAAGCTCAATAGAGGCCTAAGTCCGAGAAAGACCACAAACTGCCCAGGCACCACCCAGGAACAGACCACCCAAAGGAAATTCCTAACCTTCCAACCATAGTAGATAGGGTCACCTGCCAGAGCACACCCATCACTTTTCACCAGGGCACCCTTGGACAAATGTCAGCCAATCAAGGGTCCTGAACCTTAGAAATCCCTCACCCCCACCTTTACTACTATAAAAACCCAACCCCAACGGAGCTAGGCGCTCTCCAACCACTCCAATACCCACGGAGAGTCCGAGTTTGCAAACTTGTGTAAGAATAAAGGTTCTTTGCTTTTACATACAGGACTTGGTCTCCTAGTTAGTTTTAGATGGACTCCGTGATCTGTGCATAACATTGATAGCATATGTCTGTGTTCCTAACACTCAGGAGACTGAGACGGAAGGACCACCAACCAGTTCGGGGTTGGCCGAGGGTACATAACAAACCATTCGGGATGTGGAGTGCGTCTTAGCCGTCACCGGAGTTTTGTTCTTCTGAAAAGGGCGTTTCTGTCTCTCGCGCAGCCTGATACAGCTCTTGCTCACTAGCCCTTCCCCCTCCAGGCCTGTTGTAATTCTGCAATTGCACAATACTGGCATTTAACAAGAAACTGCTGGATTAGCTCCCACATGTAGACATGGGTCAGGAGTAGACTCCTTGAATATTTTAATGTTTCACTAAGTCAAGGTTAAGGAACTGCTCACTTAGAAAACCTAGCTTAATCAGTCCTTAGAGCAGTTAAATTTAAAAATAACTAAAGGGGGGGCTTTAACAACTTTATCTCTTTCCTGGGACTAGGGGTGAGAGGTGATGTGACCAGGGGGAAAAGAGAGAAGCTGGGACCTGAAGACAGAATGCTCGCTCTCCTTACCGCTAAACTCTTTCCCTCCACATTTTCTCAGTGCACACAGAGCAATGTGTTGCCCCAAAAGAATGACTTAAGGTTTGCAATACCCCATTTACCTTTAGTGTAGATGCTACTGATCTAATAAGATGTCGTGTGGATGTGGGGGTGCACACTTACAGTCCCAGAATGCAAGAAGCTGAGGCAAGAGGAATGAGAGTTTCTAACAGACTATACACGGTGTATCTGAAGCCAACATTTCTTGCTCTATAGGTTCAAGATCCCAGCTGAAAAAAAAAAAACCGGAGGAAGGAAGGAGGGAAGAAGAGCTGCCTGAACACTTAAATGACCTCCTTTGCCTTAGATTTATTTACAAGTCACAAAGCAGCGAGGTGCACGTGTCCCCTAGCATCTACCCCCTATCTTCACATTCTGGTCGGAGCACTGACGCTGACGCTGAAATCACGCTGCTCTCAAGGTCTCATCTTTCCAACTGGGTCTGCAGAGTACACAGGAGTATAAAGTTCAGACTCAGAAACATCTGGAATAGTAACTTTATTACTTCATTAGCTGTGCAACCTTCAGTAAACTAACATCTGTGAAAGTGGACTCAATACACATGTCAGATCAGCTAGGTCAGGTAACCCATAGTGACCAATATGTGTTAAGAGTTTAGTAACTGTTTAAGAGTAGTTCTTGCTGCAGGGCGGTGGTGGCACATGCCTTTAATTCCAGCACTTGTGAGACAGAGGCAGGTGGATCTCTAAGGCCAGCTTCCAGAGCGAATTCCAGGACAGCCAGGGCTGTACACAGAGAAACCCTGTCTCAAAACAACAAAACATGCTGGCAGTGGTGGCGCACGCCTTTAATCCCAGCACTCCAGAGGCAGAGACAGGAGGATCTCTGTGAGTTCCAGGCCAGCCTGGTCTACAGAGAAAGTTCCAGGACAGCCAGGGCTGTTACACAGAGAAACCCTGTCTTGAAAAACCAAAAGAAGGAGGAGGAGGAGGAGGAAGAAGAGGAAGAAGAAGAGGAAGAAGAAGAGGAAGAAGAAGAAGAAGAAGAAGAAGAAGAAGAAGAAGAAGAAGAAGAAGAAGAAGAAGAAGAAGAAGAAGAAGAAGAAGAAGAAAATTCTTCTATACAGCAAGGTCTGCGCTGAGGCACCAGCTGAGTGGCAAAGCACTTGCCTAGCATGCATGACCTAGGTTCGAGCCTAGTGAGGGACTAGGCCTTGGACCGACTCTGGTAAGCAGACAGGGAGAGAGGGGGACCAAGGCTAGTAATTAATAAAGGGAGCAAATTTCCAAGATGGCCAGATTCTTCCTCAACCTCCTGTTGATAAAACAGCTTTTGTTCCCCACCAGCAAGGCCCCCTACTAATGGACTGATGAGGACAGGCCCAGTCATGGACCCATCTGCCATCTGCTATCCTGTGTGTCTTCAAGTTCACCAAAGTAAAGTAGGGGAGGAAGGCCCTTCGGAGGCTTTAAAAGCCCCAGGCCTCAGAAGAGCTTGGATTTTCAGCTGTGCAAAGGGTTTTTTCCTATGTGTCTGCAGAGCGCATGTGTCCTCACCTCACACGCCTGCCTTCCCATGACTGCTGCTTCTGTCTGCAGAGGGCATGCTTCCTCACATGACTGCTGCTTCTGTCTGCGGGGCTTCAGGCTTTTCTGCCTTTTAATTCTTCAACTGGCAGAGAAAACAAGCCCAATCCAGACCCCCAGACTGCGTCATTTCAAGATTGTTTTGTTAGCAATGGAAAAAAATAAAAATAAAAGCAACACACGGCCTAACAAGACCATCAGTTCAAGCGCTCAGTCACTGGGATCCCTGGAGTTCCTTGTCTCTCAGAAAGCAGGGGAAAGACTCTAAGAACCTTTTTAAATTTTTCCTCTGTAAATTTATTTATATTTCTGTGTTGTTCATGTGTGCTAGCTAGCTTGTGTTTGTACACAACATGCATATAGGTGCCTGTGGAACTGTGTTTTAAGACACACACACACAGTCAATAAGACGGCTTAGCAGGTAAAGGTTCTTGCAGCACTAGCTTGATGACCTGGTGATCCAGGGCCCATGTAAAGGTAGACAGAAAACTCTACTCTACAAAGCTGTCTTCTGACATACAGTATACACACACACACAACATGCCCACAGACATACAATATTAACAACAATTCCATATGATAAAACTGAGTACAGTAATTGGAGTGAAAGCAAAAATAATCTTTATTTAGGACGACAAAAATTTCAAGCCATTGCCAGTCTGCACCACATCATAGTACTATAATCTGATAAATAAAGTCAATCCCTATGTTTCCAAGCTCTGTATTTGCAAATAAAACAGTCAAGGACAAGATTGAAGATTTGGTCCAGGACACAGCCAGAGCTACGTAAAAGAGAGCCTGTGACAAAAGAACAGCACCAACGACTGCAGTGTTCAGGTTCCATTTCCCTGTTCAGCATCAGCACTGCCAGCTCCTGAAACCTATGCCACCAAACAGAAGCTGACTGATCCCTTCTGAATCCTACACAACCAAGCAGGGCTAGATGCAACTCCAGGCCAGCGCATGGGACATTTACCCCTGAAGATGAACTCTGCTCTTGCAGAGCAAGCTCTCAGAATTAATCCAGTTAATACTTGGATTCGCTCACTCAGCAGAGGGTGGCAGCTAGGAACACTCACATAGACGCAGATTCTCAGAAAACCCCACCCACTCCCTCTAATCAAGAGCCCTGCTCTTGCTAGGCTGTTTGCCTCTTCTACAAAAAAGAACTCATTGGATGTAACAGGAATCAACAGTTACCACATACAAAGGGTTAGAAACAGCATGAGGCTCCAAGGTATGGAGCAAAAGAGGCTGCTGTTCACTGTATGCCCTTTCTTACTTTTCGGTATGTATAATTCATGTGTAACAAATGAAATAGATTTAAAGGCAAATTATGAGCGCCCGCCTCCGGATGTGATTTAGGATGCCTGTAGTGAGGTCGGAACTGCAGCTTTTAAAAACACTTCTAGTAATTCAAAGTCTGATGCATTTGGTGGGTACGTTGTATTTTCATAAACACTGACAAAGAAAAAAATCAACACCTGGGAAGAATTGCCCCACGGTTAAACTCTCCTTTGGACTCTGCTCTTTGAAGGCCAGTCACTGATAACCAGTGGGTAAACAACTGTACGTTTCCCCCACCCCCTACTAAAAGAATGCTTCCTGGCCCAAAATGATGGTGCATGCCTTTAATCCTGGCGGTAGGGGAAGCAAAGGCAGGACTGGAGAGTCTCTGTGAGTTCAAGTGTAGTCTACATGGCAAATTCCAAGCCAGCCAAGGCTACTCAGAGAAACCCTTTCTCAAAAGTCAAACAAAAAGAAAGCTACCCTATCTTAAACTAGAGTATTCCCAAATTTAAGTAACCCGAGCCAGTTTACAGTCTCAAAAAACCATCCAGACACTGAATTCAAGAACAGGCCAGGCATGGTGTAGGTCTTTAATCTCGATATTTAGCAGCTAGAGGCAGAAGGATCTCAGTGAGTTTATTTTTTTTAACCTTTTTTTTTTTTTAGTAATGGGACAAGCAAACCCTAGTGTTCAACCATTTAAAATTAAATTTCAAAAACTGGGCATAAATAGCACGTCTGTTTGGCCTCTAATCCTAGCCGTCAGGAGAGAGCAGCAAGAAGACCTGAAGTTGAAAGTCATCTTCAGCTATAAAGGCAGTATAAAGAGTCAGCCTGTGCTACATGACACACACACACACACACCCAAAAAGGGGTAGGGGGGTGCTGGAGGCGATGGTTCGGTTTGTTTAAAAAACAAAACAAAACAAAAAACAAGGGTGGGGGTAGGGTCTTGAGAGACAGCTTAGCTGTTAGGAGCACTTCCTGCTCTGGCAGAGGGACTGAGTTCAGTTCCCAGCACCCACTGTAAACTCCAGCCCCAGAAGATCCAACAACTTCTGGCCTCTTCCGTTAACTTCATGCACATGTGCATACAAATATACACAAGTATAAAAATTGATAGATTCAAAGTGGGTGGAAGCGGGGGTCACCTACTTGTTTTCCAGAAGCATGTGGGCTAGGATAAAGAGATGGCCTTTACATGCACACATGTGCACACGAACACACATACAAATGTACAAATGTTTGTCCATTCCCTAATCATGTGAGAACTATTTTAGCTAAATGCCTGCTAAGTGGAAGTCTAAAGCATCCTCTTCACCACAGCTGCCCATGGTCACAGCTACTCATGGTTACACCTGTAGAGCTGGGGAAGACGATTCACCTTCTAGACTCTCAAGCTGTTGTCTGTTTCCTTGGTAAATGACCAAATTCTGATTCAGCTACCAACTGTGGCTGGTAGTTCTATTTTTAAAAGAGAAGGTCCCAGGCAGACAGACAGACAGACAGACAGACAGACAGACAGACAGACAGACACAGACACACACACACACACGAGCATCTGTAAAGCTGAGGGGTCTGGCTTCCTCCCTTAGGTGAGGTCCCTGCTGTGATCCCGGGGAGCCCCCACCTGCAGCACTATGCCTCATCCCTTCCATCCTGGACTGTGTGGTGCAACTAAAATCATGGTGTCCTCTGTCTGCAGTGAAATCTGCTATCCTGGCCCTCCAGGTCAAGCCCCAAATCCCACCTCTCAGAAACTCCAGGTTACTCCAGCCCAAACCAATCATCTGACCTCTCTCAAGCTCTGTTGCGGTAGATCGTGAGATCTTATAAAAGTGTGGCACCTGATTTCGTAGCTCTGGGGCCATGATTGAGGCTCTCCACCCTTACAGACCGATGGGCTAGAGCAAGCCTAAACCCTTTTCTTAGCAGTCCAGACTCTCCTTGTGACCTCCTGAGTCAGTGGCGTGTGCTATTACTCTCTCTGTCTGCATGCCTATGGCCTGTGCTTGACTGTATCTACCTCACTGTTTTTCTGACTTCCCATGGGACTTCACCTGCTATAAATACTGCACCACTTAGTAGCTTTCATGACTGGCTAACAATTAAAGCCTATGAGTTGAATGTGCTTTAGGCCAATGCCATAGAAAGTGTTACCTTTTCCTGACATATTTTTATCAAAAAATTTTAATTCAGGAGCCTGGGGTGTACTTCAGTTTGTATACGGCCTGCCTAGCATGCACGAGACCCTCAGCACA
The DNA here is from genome assembly GCA_004026605.1 of Ondatra zibethicus. Classification (NCBI taxonomy): domain Eukaryota; kingdom Metazoa; phylum Chordata; class Mammalia; order Rodentia; family Cricetidae; genus Ondatra; species Ondatra zibethicus. Next base: position 21,307 of record PVIU01012280.1, read on the forward strand.
GCACACGCTGGGTATGGTGTCACACACCTGATAACTCCTGTACTTGGAAAATAGAATCAGGAGGATCACATGCATAAGAGCTGGGACAGAGCCCAGTGGCAAAACGCTTTCCTCACATGCAAAAGGCCTGGAGTTCAATTTCCAGAATCTTTCATACATACACAGACACACACACAGACACACACACGCAGGCAGGCAGGCAGACAGACAGACACGCCCCAAAGATTCTAGGAGGGACTCCTTGATGTGACTGCTGGAGCAGAACTGATAGCATCCTGACGTTGAAATCAACACCAGGAGACAGAGCCACGAGTCAGGAAGGAGCAGCTGGCATCTGAGGAGCCTGCCGCCCGCGGAGCCGTACTCTACTGCACTTTTATCAATGTGTTTCCTTGACTGCTGAAGCCACACTGAACTCGCTCGGATGTTCTGTTAGTCACCATCACAAGCAGCTAAATCAACACTGTCATTTGTGTCTAGTTTAGACTAGCTGGAGGCTGGGGTCAGCTCAGGGGATTCCATCCCCACTACTACCAAAAGGGGCACAGTATGAAGGATGGAAGCGAGGAAAGGAAGCTCTTTGAGTAGAGAAGCAGCAGCATCCCTGGGTGCTCCACAGGCTGCTGCCATCTAGACTACTCTACGCAGGGAGTGAGCTGGGTAGCACCGGCCCTCCGAGGTCTGGTGGAGGACATCATACAGAACAGCCTGTGCCTGGAACCCCACTCTAGTTTCTCAGAGCTGCACACGCCCTCCCCTCCCAAGCACTGCAGCAGGCAAACAAGAGGGAAAGAACAGACCTGATCTCGTGAGGAAACAGGTAATATCAAGATAAATATTCCAACACCACTAGGTGCCTATGGGTAGCCAAGCATGCAGAGAGAGGACAAGGGGCCCTGTTTCAGATGAGAAGTTCACAGGCATCACCTAGACTAAGGAAAATGCAGTTTCTGGCTAGGCTCCATGAGCACAAGGCCAGGCCACAAAAGACATCCGAAACCACATTAAAATGTAGATTTTTATGCTCAAAGAAGAAACAATTTATTGGTTTGTTTGACAATATTCACCAAGTGCGCTCTCTCTCTCTCTCTCTCTCTCTCTCTCTCTCTCAAGAAAGGGTAACTCGGTGCAGCCATGGCTGTCCTAGAACTCACTCTGTAGATTAGACTGGTCTCAGCGTTGAACTCAGAGATCCGCCTACCTCTGCCTCCCAAATTCTGGGATTAAAGGCCCAGCCTAGGAAGAGCATTGACATCGCTGACTCTAACAAGCAGAACACCTGGTTTGAAGCGCACTGGTGCTTCTACTTAACTACTTGTATGATACTGGAGATTTATTTCGCCTCTCTGGTTCTCAAGTTTTTTTCTCCATAAAATGGGAAAGAACATGCACTTCAAATTATTATAGCTATCCAATGAGCAAAAGATGAAATCCCTAACAATACAAATTATCATAGCTATCCAATGAGCGAAAGATGAAATCCCTAACAATACAAATTATCATAGCTATCCAATGAGCGAAAGATGGAGATCCCTAACAATACAAATTATCATAGCTATCCAATGAGTGAAAGATGGAAATCCCTAACAATACAAATTATCATAGCTATCCAATGAGTGAAAGATGGAAATCCCTAACAATACAAATTATCATAGCTATCCAATGAGCGAAAGATGGAAATCCCTAACAATACAAATTATCATAGCTATCCAATGAGCGAAAGATGGAGATCCCTAACAATACAAATTATTATAGCCATCCAATGAGCGAAAGATGGAGATCCCTAACAATACAAATTATTATAGCCATCCAATGAGCGAAAGATGGAGATCCCTAACAATACAAATTATAGCTATCCAATGAGCGAAAGATGGAAATCCCTAACAATACAGCCGACATCGGAAGGTGATCGGTAACATTACATTGCAAAGAAGGAAGTGTAGTTCTGAATTGATGGGCATGGCAGGAGGAAGAAGAGACGGTGAGATCCCAGCACAGGATAATAGGTCAGCACTGAAGAAAGGAATGAAAAAAATTGATAGGGACGCTGAGGCCAAAGATCAATTTCCATTTAAGGCAATAAGAAGCTACCGAGAGAGAAATGGCTGCAGGTGTGGAGCTACTGACAGCCGGGAGCCAGGACGGCAGGACTGCTCAGAGGCAAAGGCGATAGAAAGTGTGGTCAAACTAAACCAGGAAAGTACAAGCCTGTGCTCAAGGGCCTTTAGAAGCTGTGGGTTAAACACCTGGGTAGAAAAAAGCCTCAAGGGGGTTCAGGGCAGAGAGCTAGAGCCTGCTGCAGTGCAGTGTCCAGGCCTTCCAGACACAATGGAGGGATCTATGCCCCTGGAGAATCTACAAACCAAAACCACTGCCAACCTCAGCGCACACTTGGGGAGAGAGATGGGTAGGAATGAGAAGTTTTTTCTTTCCTTTTTCACATTTAAGAAAATGCAACCTAGTCAGGGTGGGACACATCTTTAATCCCAACACTTCGGAGGCAGAGGCCGGCTGATCTCTGTGAGTTCGAGGCCAGCCGGTCTACAAAGCGAGTTCCAGGACGGTCAGAGATGCTATACAGAAAAACCCTGTCTTGAAAGGAAACAAAAAGAAAAAAAATGTACCAAATGTTTATAAATGCTGCACAAATATTAAAATGCTTAACTACAACAGAACTTGAATTTTAAAATACTGAGTGCATTACTGGAGGGAATTAGCCCCAGTTGAGAGCGCCCCAGGACTACGGGTTCCCACTTGAAGCACACGCTGAACAGGAAAAGAAGGCTCTAATCTGTACTAAAATCAAACCTTGACTTTCTCTGTCAGAATCCTTCTTAAAATAAGACCTGAGCAGAGCAGGAGCTCGATGAGAACTATGGCTCTGCTTTATCTGTGCTCACTGTCCAGGAGCAGCCGCGGCTGCTGCTTTATCTGTGCTCACTGTCCAGGAGGAGCCGCAGCTGCTGCTGCTTCCGAAGAAATTGTATCAATTTGAAACCTCGACTGAAAGTAATCCCATCTCTTTCCCTGGAGACCCTTCTTTCCTCCCCCCCCATGCTTCAATGAAACCTATTTTTAAGGTGAGCATGGCAGCACACACCTGGAGGTCCAGCACTGGAGAGGGAGGGAGCAGGAGTATCAGGAATGCAAGGTCAGCAACACAAGAGACCAGGTCTCTTGGCAAAGAGGAAAAGGACACAGTTGTGATGCCTGCGCTCAGAGGCTGATGCGGAGAACTGCAGCTAGTCCCGAGACAGCCTGGGCTAAGGGTTAGACTATGTCCCCAGGAAAAAAGAAAGAGGAAAAGGAAAAAACTGTTAGGAATAGCAAGGGTCTGCACATCCCTCTAACTCCCAGCACTCGGGACTGAGGCAGAAGGATAGCATGTTTGAGGCCCACCTAAGATTCATAGTGAGACCCAGTCACAAAAAACTAAATAAATGGCTGCAGAATTGGCTCAGTGGTTAAGAGCTCTTGCTGCTCTTCCAAGAGACCTGAGTTTACACTAACGTCAGGCAGCTCATAAATGCCTGTAATTCCAGCTGGCCTCCAAACCCCTGCACACACACGGCATAACATTTACACAGACATATACACATAAATAAAAATAAAACTTCAAAAACTAAACAAGCTGGGCGGTGGTGGTGCACGCCTTTAATCCCAGCACTCGGGAGGCAGAGGCAGGTGGATCTCTGTGAGTTCAAGTCCACCGTGGTCTATAGAGCAAGTTCTAGGACAGGCTCCAAAGCTACCCTATCTCAAAAAAGAAAAGAAAAAACCTAAATAAACAAAAATTACAGTGAGTAGTGAGTTCCAGGTGTCAATCAGACCCCCCTCAAAAAACAAACAAAATTAACATAAATAATTTCCCCCTTTTTTGGTTTTTTTCTTTGTTTTATTTTTCAAGACAGGGTTTCTCTGTAGCTTTGGAGCCTGTCCTGGAACTAGCCCTTGTAGAGCAGGCTAGCCTTGAACTCACAGGATCTGCCTGCCTCTGTCTCCTGAGTGCTGGGATTAAAGGCGTGCGCCACCACCGCCCAGCTCCTTTTTTTTTTTTTTTTTTCTTGAAGCAGGGTCAAAACTATATAGCCCTGGAACTCACTGTGTAGGCCAACCTGGCCTCACACCTGCCTTTATTTAACTCAACACATCTAAAATATCATCTCAACATAAAGCATTAGCCCAGATTGTGGAGCACGCCTTTAATCCCAGCACTCAGGAGACAGAGGCAGGAGGATCTCTGTGAGGTTGAGGTTAGCCTGATCTATAAAGAGAGGTCCAGGACAGCCAGGACTACACAGAGAAACCTGTCTGAGGAAACAAAAGAAACAAAGAACACAAAGCATTACATTCTTTAAGTCTTCAAAGCCGGGTGCATATTTTATGAGTAAAGTACATGTCAATTCTAATTGAACATGGTTCAGGTACAAGTGTCAGCCGTGGGCAATGCCCATTGTGCTGGAGGGTGGAGGGTGGAAGTCTACACAGAAAAGCTCCTAGGAAACTTTTGCCATGTCACCACAACCACAGACTGAAGATACGAGCCAGACAGACCAGCCAACATCCAGGCAAGCCGAACATGGCGGTTCATTCCAGACCCTGCTCTTATTTTTATTCCTATGTTTGTGCCTATGTGTGGGTATGATGTAGCTGCCTGCAGAGCCCAGGGCTGTCACTTCGTCCTCAAACTCAAGATGCTGCTTCTTTAGCTGCTGAAGAACAGGGATTACCGGCTTTCACCACCACGTACTGCTCTTGGGAGTAGAGTTTTCACTGTGACATATCTGAGAGTGACCGTATATTAACCCAGCTTTACGATACTCCTAACTCAGCCTCTGGGGTGCTGGCATCACAGGTGTGGGGCCCAGCCAGTGAAACTTCATTTTATTTTATTGAGAGAGAGAAAGGGGGGGGTGAGAGAAAGAGAGAGAGGGTGAGAGTGTACATGTGTCCCGTGGCACACTCGTGGAGCTGAAAGGACAATTCTACAGAAGCGGATGTAGCGAAACCCTGTCCAAAAAGACAACACCCTCACGACCCCTCTGAGTATGCACACAATTACACACACGCCGGCCAGGCTTTAACTTTCTGTCTGGATCTCCACTCAAGCCCAAGACTACAGCCTTGGCATATAAAATAAACCTAGACTAGACTAAACAGCAACCACTTTACAGACAACAGCAGAGACCTGTCACCATGCATGCAGGAGTTAAGCCTGGCCTGCCAGTCCCATGACTTGAAGACTTGAACACTTCTCACTAACCTGTTATTAAGTTGAGACCAGTGGCTATGGAATAAGCTCCTGGCCAAACCCAAATTGCATGCTGTAAGCTTAAAAGACCAAATAGACTTTTATCTGTGGTGACCGCTATGATGCAATATGGAACACCATACCAGCAACAGACATAATATTCTTTGCATGCTTTTATACCTGTAATATGCATAATAAAAGTTTGCCCCAGGAGTCTAACAAATATTTACTGAGTTAATAGATTATCTCCTATATTTCAATTTACCCAGCTGCGATAGGCAGGGGTTATATGAGACGAGAAAGACTCACTATTCTCATTATTTTGGCAACATAGCTGAGGAGAACAGCTTCGGGAAGAGCTCGTCTGGCTCCAGTGAGAGGCCAGTCTATCAGGGAAGGGAAGGCACTGCAGGAAGCACATCTAGTCTCTGCACCCACCGCCAGGAGGCACATAAGTGGATGCTGGTACACAGCTCCTTTTCTCCTTCCCCTTTTTATCCCAGCATGAGGGAGGCACCCACATCTGGGACAGCTCTTCAGTTCTCAGTTACCCCTCCCTAGAAATGCCCTTGAAAACTTCCCGGGGTGAATCCAGCCAGGTGACAATGAAGAATGACCTTCACACAACTTCATGACCTCCTGGCTAAGACAGAGAGAAGATTAACCAATACACCCCCTATCCTGAACTCCTGAAATTCACATCAGCCAGGAACAAAGAAGCTGAGAAATGATTCGGATGTAAGGCAGAATGGGCACTAGCTGGACCACAGAGAAGGGACTCGTTCTGCTAAGGCAGCCTAGAGGCCAAGGACAGGTACAGAGCTATCTCAACTGATGCTTGAAGAACATTTGGTTTCGTAAACTGACTCCCTAAGTTCCTTAAAAATCTGTTGAGTGTTGGTTCTGCTCCAAGCTATTCCTCATAAAATGCCATGAGCAGCCAGGCGTCATGGCACATGCTTGTGACTCCAGCATCTGGGTGGCCAAGGCAGGAGATCTCTGCAAACTTCAGGTCAGCCAGAGCTTGAGTCAGACTCTGTCTAAATAAATAAATTTTAAAAACTCTTTAAAGTTAAGCCTTATATGGCCATGGTGGCTTCTCACAGCTATAAATCCTAGCATTCGGAAGGCTGAGGTAAGACTGTTTGGGCTAGCCTGGACTCTACAGTGAGTTACAGCCAGCCTGGGCTAGAATAAGATCCCCTCTCAAAGGTTTTTGGTTTTTTTTGTTTTGTTTTTGTTTTTGTTTTAAGAATTCCTGCACTGGGAGACAGAGGCAGGTGGATATCTGCGAGTTCAAGGCCAGCCTGGCCTACAAAGCAAGTTCCAAGACTGTCAGGGCTTTTACATAGAGAGTCCCTGTCTCAAAGAACTGAAGGCAACCCATAAGGAAATACAAGCTTCCCGTAGAAGCAGGTGCATTCTCATGTGAATGGGTGCTCGGCATGCTTGGGAGGGCTCTAGGAAGGGCCTCAAGTGTTGAACACAGTTACTTTGAGTAAAAAAAAAAAAAAAATGTCTTGCGGAGCTTCAAGAGCCCTCATCTGAGAACAGTATGTGCTCTGGCCAAAACCAGATTTATCCCAATAAGCAGCCAATCAGAACAAATCTTACTGGCACCTAACCACATTGGGATCTAACCAATGAAAACGCCCAACAACAAAAAATTACATAGAATGTGTTTTCTTACATGAGTCCAGCCCAAGCAAAAATATCTATGAGAAAGGCTTAGCATTTATAAAGCCAGCTTGGGTGGGTGGGTGGGTGGGTGTGTGTGTGTGTGGGTGTGTGTGTCAATGACGAGGTCAAGTTTACTCTCAGATTCCTTATACATGGTTGGTAGACTGTAAGGAGCAGGGTATACAGAGACCGCAGGACTAATCCATGTAGCAGCCTTTTCAGTGAGCCAAAAAAACGAGGAGGCAGATTAAAAAGTACTGGCAGACCTCATTAGCCCTGCTTAGGAAACTGTAAGTGTGACCTCACCCCTGGATCACACAGCTATATTTAGTTTATACCTAATATGGATGAAGTCCTGACCGGAGCCATTTCCTCTCTCCACAAAAAGAAACTTCCTTGCTTTTCTTCTGTCAACAATGCAAAGGGTGGCCTCCTCTGAAGGGGGAGTTTTGAAAAAGAAAAGAAAGGAAGGAGAAATGACTTGAGAAAAACATTAACAAATTAGGATGTAGCTTATTAAACTTGGCCCGGCTTGACATTTCAAAGCTGGAAAACAATTCTGAAATCCAAATCCACGGTGTTCAAGTGAGGCTCCTCTATGGCGCTTCCAAAGGGACTAACAAACCAGGGCCCGAGACACAGGTGGAGCCATGGCAACCCTGCCATTTCCTTCTAAACTTTATCAAGGGGTATTAGGCTGTCACTCCGTGGTAGAGTGCTTGTGTGGTACATGTGAGGCCCGGGGATTCAAGAGTTATCACCTACAAAGAAAGAGATAGGGAGAAGAAAAGAAAGATTCAGACAGAACTCTCAAAGGCCGTGGTGCAGATCCCAGCCCTGCTGTTAACTGGCCCTTTCTGAACCTCACGTATGACACAGAATTGACATGCCTACTTCAGAGTTTATGTGCGAATTAACTTGGCTGGCACATATAAAAGGCTGGCATACTGTGCCTGGCACATAGTCAACACTCAGCGCTGTCTATTATCCCGGCTTTAATATCTCGGCTTTTATCAGTTTACTGTGTCCCGTGTGGGAGTAAATTGAGTACTTTCAAGAAGTTTATAACATTATAATAAGATAAAAGATAAAGTCACTTTATGATCCTTGAGTCACCCACTAATTACAGTCACACACTCAAGTCTTCAGCTTTATTACCACCCCAGTGAGGTATAGGGAGGAAGCTGGAAATGAGCAGACTAGAGACTGCAATTCCGCCCTTACCCCTTACAAACCACTAGCCAGCAATGACAGCACACGCCTTTAATCCCCGCACTCAGGAGGCAGAAGCAGGATAGGATGCCCGAATTCCAGGCGAGCTAGAGATGAAAAATCAAAGCATAAAGCCTGTAAATCAGGGTGTGGTAGCACAGGCATGTACCCCAGCACTCAGAAAGGAGAGGCAGGAGGATTTCAATTTCAGTGATAGCCTGGGCTGCATGCAGAAGTTGACTCTCTTGAAAAGGAAAAAAAATTTCATGTAAAATTACACTACCTCTATTTCTCCTTTTACAAATTAAATGAGCTCAAAGTCTCTTGGGATGGAGAAGATTTTAAAATATCTAAACACATCTACATTTCCTCTTAAGAAAGAATTATTTAGGCCGGCAGTTGTGGCGCACGCCTTTAATCCTAGCACTCGGGAGGCAAAGGCAGGTGGATCTCTGTGAGTTCGAGACCAGCCTGGGCTACAAGAGCTAGTTCCAGGACAGGTTCCAAAGCTACAGTGAAACCCTGTTTCGAAAAACCAGGAAAAAAAAGCCAGCATTATTTAATACTTATTAATATAAGACCAATCAACTTAATAATTGCATACAATAAAAATAAAAAAGCATGGAATTTGGAAGCACAGGAAACCAAGTCATTAATTCATAGGCCCTCTAGGGAACCGCTATACCCAGTGGCACAGACTGATTCCTGACCTCCTGAAATTTCACTTTGGAAGAGGAGGAAGAGAAAAACACTCTTCCTAATGTTTTAGCTAGAGTCCTGAGAGCTGAGGCAGAAGGACTGAGGGAGCTCACTGTCAGTCATCCAGTGAATACCCGCACGACTGTGAGCTCCTGTTAACTCAGAAAAGAGACCCACTCTGATCCTGGGGCTTTTTCATACTAGCTCTTCACTTCTGATTTAGAAAGAAGTCCTCCACCTACTCGCAAAGCCAGGCAAGCAGGTCTCAGTGACAGGCAGAGGCTGAAAGCACACATATTGCACACATAACTAACCACGGGCCAGGGCAGTCTTAACTGCATCCCAAAGGCAGCAGAGGAGGAGGAAGCGAGTGGGCCCCGCTGTGGATCATACTTTAAGCGCTTTCCTTATTAATGATTTTAATCTTACCAAAGCCCAAGAGTCAGGTTCTGCCACCTCAGTGAAGACACCAAGAGAAGTGGGGAGCCAGGATTTAGCACGGCTGCATTGCTCCGGCATCCAATTTTTAAAAATAAAATGTGCATGGGTGGGTATCTGTTCCACATCATGCGTGTAGGGACCAGAGACAAGCCTGGCTGTGGGTCCTCAACTTCCGCCTTGTTTAGACAGGGTCTCTTGTTATCACTTCTCCTCATGTCAGACTAGCTGGCCTACAGGCGTCCAGGGATTCTCATGTATGTCTGTCTCCCAAGAACACTGAGATAACAGGCACACAGTACTGGGTCTGGCTTGGCGGGTCCTTGGGATTCGAACTCAAGTACTCACACTAGCATGGCAAGCACTTTCCCACTGAGCCATCTCCTCAACTCTCCAGTATCCACTCTTGTATAGCACACTCTGACGAACAGCAAAGCACCAAACTTAACTCTCTATGAAATATAACTTAAGTATGAATTCTGATCGCCTGCACCTGCTCAATGACCCAACATTCTAGCGCCAACATAGAAAGCACAGGCGATTCTTGAGCAACAACAATCACCCTCTGACTCTAACTTGAGGATCTCAGATCTCAAATACATCTTAGCACTTAGAAGCTGAGGCAGGAAGACTGTGGGTTCAAGGTTAGTGTGGACTACACTGAGAAACTATCTCACCATAAGAGAGGGAGAGAGAGCTAATTTATATCCTAAGAACCACTTTGAGATACTAAAGCAAAACAAATATGAACTAAGGCACTGACTTTTCCTTTTTTTTTTTTATTTTATATGGGTTTGTTTGTTTGTTTTATAGTACTGGAGATTGAACCCAGAGTCTCATGGCAAAAACTTTACCACTGAACTACATTCCCAACCTAGTATTTGCTTCACCCTTTCAACCTATCTATCTGGCTTCTTGTATGAGTATTCTTGTGAGTTTAACAAGCACATGCATTTTCCCAGTCATGTGATCTTTTTATTGTTTCTTTCCTCACTAGCTGCCTCTGTAATAAAATGTGTGCAAAGAGGGGTGGAGGAACCCAGCACAGTTCAGCAAACATTTTGTGGAATAATAACCCAAGGAGTCAATCCACAATACAGTTGCACACAGCACTCCCCGAATGTCTGTATCAGCTCAATTAATTATGGAACGCTCTTCTATGCATTCCTTTTACCCTGCATTTAGGAAAAGCAACATAAAAATAAGTCACTGAGACTAAGCATCTCCTCTAAACACACTAGTGCCAAGCTTCTGCAAGTGGAAAACGCCTTCCAGCCAGGGAGTTACAATGGCTCCCTAGGAAGGAGCTTTCTGGAACTCTGGAACAGTGTTCCTTCCGACACTTCAGCTCCTCTGGCTACAGGAGCTCAGAGAGCATCTGCTTTGTTTCCCCTGGGCCTGGAGCAGCTCCTGCCCTCCAATGGCACTTAAGCAAAGGCTAGTTTAATGAAAATTGCTTAAACCGGCACTAATTTGTACCTCTGTATTTACAAAAAACTGCAATGAAAAGAGGACATGAAATACAATGCACTTTATTGGTAAGTATTAAATTTGCTTGAGACGTCATTTCAAACAAGACAAAGTAGCACAGCCTACTTAGAAAAATATATTTAAAGTGATAGTTGCCAAAACCAAGGAAGAGAAGCAACGGCACAAACTCTATAAAATGACAGAAGACATAAGCAGCATGGGGGAAATCGAGTAAAATCTTGAAAGCAGATTTGATTGAAGCTCAAACTTCATTTTATTTTGGGAAAGACTGCCCTTATCCAGCATTAGGGAAGGAAAGACTCCTCAAGTTTGCCATATGAATGCTATCTTTCGAAGCCTAGCTGGGCTGCAGAATAAGACCCTATTTCAAATCGTGAGTTCAAGGCTAGCTTTGGCTATAGACCCTGTCCCAAAATTCAGTCCCTAACGTGTTCGGGGGTGCTGGGGGACAATGACACCTAATTAGGCACCTGAAACAAAGAGAAAAATTTAAATTCTCTTAAATTAAAAGTTTTGTGTTTTTTGTTGTTCCAAACCCCCAAAGGTGGGGGGGGGGGTGAGACTGACCTCACTCTGTAGACCAGGCTGGCCTGAAAGAGATCCACCTGCATCTGCCTCCCAAATATTGGGATTAAGGGCATGGGTGTTTATTCTTTACGTGTATGGGTGGTTTTGCCTTTTCATGTGCATTACATGCATGCCTGGTACCCAGGGGCCAGGAGAACATCAGATGTTCTGGAATTAAGAATTGCGGGCAAGGTGACTTCTAGAGCCAGGTGATGGTAGCTGCAAAAGAGATGCCAGTGGCGTGGGTCCCTACAGGCAGTCCTAGGCTAGTGCTTCAACCGTGTGAAGGTGGGCTTTGTCGTGGGGGCCCGGGTGCTGTTCAGCACCTTCTGTCTCTGGCCAGAATTCGAGGGTGGGAACTGATGGGTGGCAGTGGGAAAACCATGATGCACGTGGGGGAACCTTCGGTACAGTCATGACCACCAGAATGGGCACACGATGCTAATCAGTGCGCTGACTGCTTCTGCGTCTATACGTTCCCATTCATTTAGACCCTTGTACAATAATAAAGTTTTTAATTCTCAAAAAAAAAAGAAAGGAAGGAAAGAAAGAAAGAAAGAAAGGAAGGAAGGAAGGAAGGAAGGAAGGAAGGAAGGAAGGAAGGAAGATTTCAGGCAGTTGTGGAAACCAAACTGGGTCCTCTGCAAGTACTCATAACTGTCAAGCCATCTCTCCGGCTTGTCCAAAAGACAATTTTTACTTTACTGCTCTGGACTTCGAAGATTTACTAAAACTCAGCATTAACTTCCTGTAAGCAGCACTGTGCTATCCTAAAGCTAGAGTCAAATGAGACTATCTCTATAAGCTGAGATCTCCTCAAACCAAGGACAGGAAAAACAGGAAAGAGTGAGTGCAAGGCTTCTGAGAAATAGAGTTGACAGCTGACCAGGCAAAATCCCACCACTAAATCACCAGTGTTTGGATGACACAACCTGCAACATCCGCCAGGCTGCCCTGTATTTTCTGTCACCCATCTGCCCAACACAACAGTTAGATGCAGTCCTTTCCCAAAGGGCTGCACATTTTAAAGGGTATTTCCAGCTCTCAGCAGCAGCAGAGCTACCAACTATGCCTAAGTGCATTTACTCATTCAGTAAGATTTACTGAATGCCTATTAGGAGGCAAGCAATCTACTAAATACTGCAGCGGATACAAAGAGAACTGACGGGGTCCTACCTACACTGACCTTCCTTTATTATGGCAAAGACATGTGCAGGCAAAAACATAACAAAAAATGGCTTTCCACAGAGAGGTAACAGGAAAGGGATCCTGAAGAATTAATAGACATTTAAACAGACTTACGGAACCACCTAGAGTTTAACAAATGGGAATGAACATACATAGTCCATATGGAATTAGAGACAGAAGTACTCCAACTAGGCCCAGGAAACAGGAGATCCCCGTGTCCATTCACCGGTCTAGACTATGACGGTTGTAGGCTTGAACGACAGGCCATGGATTTGAAGTTAGTTTTTTTACTTAAGAGAGCAACAAATGGTTTCTGCACTTAGGGAATAAGGAAGAGGAGGAACACGTCTTAGTTGGATTTTCAAAAAACATTGCTTATAGCAGGGGTTCTCAACCTTCCTAATGCTGCAACCCTTTAATACAGTTCCTTATGTTATGCTGATCCCCAACCATAAAATTATTTTCATTGCTACTTAAACTGTAATTTTGCCACTGTTATGAACTGTAATGTAAATAATCTGTTTTCTGATGGTCTTAGTTGACCCCTGGGAATGGGTCATTCAACAAGCCCAAGTTGAGAATCACTGGCTCACAGCAACCCTTACCTCCCACCGTGGCTGCAAATGTACTTTATGTTCTAGTGAGACTGGTGTTAAGCATGCCCCATACTTCTTTGCGTTCATAGATTCTGGTTGACTTTCTCATGACTCGAAATATCTCAGACTTCTACAGTCTTTCCAGATGGAAAGCGGCTCCTTTGTTAGTAACTACTTCAGGCAGGGCTGTAGGTGCAGCACATCAGTGGGCAACTTCTCCATCACTAGGGCATGCAGATCTGGTTGGAGAGGAGCTAAACATGTATCTACTTGTGACTAAGTGCTGCACAACGAAAGAGGAAGACAAGGAAGGAGATACTGGGCGAGCCTCCTTTCCTTCTTTAAATAAAGCAAACTTGCAGAATATAATACAGAACTAAAACACGAGTTTCTTTAAACAACTAACAAGCCAGTCATAGCCTCAGTAATAACTTTCATCCTTAAATATTCTACTCATCTTTATATCAGTTATCTCATCTTGGCTGTCAAAGAAAATCATTCTGGCCAGGCGGTGGTGGTGCACGCCTTTAATCCCAGCACTCGGGAGGCAGAGGCAGGCGGATCTCTGTGAGTTTGAGGCCAGCCTGGTCTACAAGAGCTAGTCCCAGGACAGGCTCCAAAGCTACAGAGAGACCCTGTCTCAAAAAACTGAAAAGAAAAAGAAAATCATTTTGCCGCTCTTATTTCAATGGATTTTGCATTTTGTTTTTCAGGGTGTTTCTTTTCTTTTTTTTTTAATAAGTCTTTTTTTTTAAAGGATTTATTTATTTATTTATTATGTATACAACATTCTGCCTCCAGGTATGCCTGCATGCCAGAGGAGGGCACCAGATCTCATTACAGATGGTTGTGAGCCACCATGTGGTTGCTGGGAATTGAACTCAGGACCTCTGGAAGAGCAGCCAGTGCTCTTAACCACTTAGCCATCTCTCCAGCCCTCAGGGTGTTTCTGTTTACTTTTTGAGGCAGGTTCTCAAGTAGCCTAGCCTAGCTTACTTAGATCATATTCCAGGGCCATCCAGGAACCTGAACTTCTAATCTTCCTGCCTCCACCTCCTAACTGCCAGGATTAGATTTTATTCTATTTGGTCTTGCTTTTGGAGTGTGGGATCTTTGGCCTTGAATTAAGAGACTTTGTGCTTCAGCATCCTGAGTGCTAGAGCTATAGGTTTGTATTACCACACCCAGCTCATTTTTATTTACTTATATTTTTTAATTCTTTGAGAATCTTACACTGTGTAATCCAAGTTAGCCTGGAATGTGTGATAATCCTCCTGTCTCAGCTTCAGGTGTGCAGGGTTACAGGCATGAACTCCGATTCCTAGCTTCAGCTGGATTTCTGAAGGCTGAAGGGAACAGGAAGTCACCGTACATTGCAGTAAAGAGTGCTGAGCATCTGCCTGCTGTCATGAACCTTGGCTCATCTACCCACCATCCAGCTACACTGCAAGCTCCTTGATGAGAAAAGACCTGTGTTTGTCTCTCAACTGCTCCTTGCTTCAGCTGTCACATGGACTCAACAGCTCCCAGTCCACACATACAGAAGGGAGAAGTTAATTCTGAAAAACAGCTTCGATTTTTACAACAGATTTGTTGTGGAATAGAATATTTGTTTAACATGTAAAGATGTGTTCCATTTCTGTTGCAGAATAACTGTTTAACTACGTAAAGATGGGTTGCATTTGTTTAACTATGTAAAGGTGTGTTGTATTTGTTTTATGCTGCATTTGTTTAATTATGTAAAGATGTGCTCCTGTTTTACCTTGCCTGCCTAAGGCACCTGATTGGTCTAATAAAAAGCTGAACAGCCAATAGCTAGGCAGTAGTGGGAAAGGATGGGCTGGAGGGCAGAGAGAAAAGGGGAGCCAGCCATCAGCCAGTCCACTAGGGGCCAGCCTGCCAGTGCCCAGCCAGCCAGACACGGAGGAGGCAGGAAAGTAGGACATACAGAATGAAAGAAAGGTCAAAAGCCCCAAGCAAAACATAGATGAAGAGAAACAGGTTAAATTAAGTTATAAGAGCTGGTGGGACAAGCAGAAGATAAGGCCAAGCACTCATAACAAATAATAAGTCTCTGTGCCATGATTTGGGGGCTGGAGGCCTAAGAAGGCCTGCTACACAGATTTCTCCTAAAGAGCACAAAAGGAGCTCCTACCTTAAGACCATTTAATCAACACCTATTTGAACAATTCTAGAATTAGCAATGCCCTTTGATAGCTCGGTTGGTGGGTTCCACAAATGTAAAACCTTGCTTTCTGAGGGTAGGTGTTGTCCTGCATTCCTTTAATCCCAGGGGAAGCAGCAGCAACTGGGTCTCTGAGTTGGAGGCCACCCTGGTCTACACAGTGAGGTTAAGGACACAAGGGCTGTACAGAGAGATCATCTAAAAAAAAAAAAACTTTTCCTTCCTTCTACAAACAAGACAAGGCATGTGTTTATAGGAAGCCAGATCTGGACACCATCTAGGTTTCTTTTATAAAGCCTAAATAGCCAGGCGGTGCACACCTTTAATCCCAGCACTCAGAAAGCAG
Source organism: Ondatra zibethicus (assembly GCA_004026605.1). Lineage (NCBI taxonomy): Eukaryota > Metazoa > Chordata > Mammalia > Rodentia > Cricetidae > Ondatra > Ondatra zibethicus. The sequence continues at coordinate 36,960 of PVIU01012280.1, forward strand.
AGGCAGGCGGATCTCTTGAGTTCGAGGCCAGCCTGGTCTACAGAGCCAGGCTCAATACGTGTTAGGTCTCCTGCTCTAGGAAGACTAAACATTACACAAAACTTCTCAAGGACTCATTCGTACAAGTTTTGGAAAAGGACTAGGGCATATTTGCAAGTAAGAGCCCTACCGACTGCGAAGTACAAGTAAGACCTGTTTTACCAATGGCCAGAGATTGAGAGGAGACCTTTCCCGGACTTAATGGACACTTGAAAAGCACTAACCATCCTTAGGGCAACATTTTAGACTTCTATATTCACTAAAACATATTGTCTTCTGGCCAAGCAATACAAGAGGGTGCACCCTGCGTAAGCTTATATTTTTGCTTTTTGTTGTTGTTTTTTATATTTTGGATGTTTTTCGAAAAAAGGGTTTCTCTGTAGCTTTAGAGCCTGTCCTGAAACTAGCTCTTGTAGACCAGGCTGGCCTTGAACTCACAGAGATCTGCCTGCCTCTGCCTCCCGAGTGCTGGGATTAAAGGTGTGTGCCACCACCGCCCGGAGAAGTTTTGTGTAATGTTTAGTCTTCCTATGAGAGCAGGAGACCTAACACATATTGAGCCTGCCCTGGAACTCCCTCTGTAGACCAGGCTGGCCTCGAACTCAAGAGATCCGCCTGCCTCTGCTTTCTGAGTGCTGGGATTAAAGGTGTGCACCGCCTGGCTATTTAGGCTTTATAAAAGAAACCTAGATGGTGTCCAGATCTGGCTTCCTATAAACACATGCCTTGTCTTGTTTGTAGAAGGAAGGAAAAGTTTTTTTTTTTTTTAGATGATCTCTCTGTACAGCCCTTGTGTCCTTGACCTCACTGTGTAGACCAGGGTGGCCTCCAACTCAGAGACCCAGTTGCTTCCCCTGGGATTAAAGGAATGCAGGACAACACCTACCCTCAGAAAGCAAGGTTTTACATTTGTGGAACCCACCAATCGAATCACAGAGATTCACAGAGATCCACCTGCCTCTGCCCCACAAGTGCTGGGATTAAAGGCGTGTGCCACCACATCCGATTGCAACCTTTTCTTTTTTTTTTAATTTATTATGCAACCACCTTTTTTTTTCCCAATTAGTGTATGTAGTCAGATTTCAGAGGACTGTTCTCCCAGCATTCCTAAATGGCACAAACACCTAGCTTGATTCCTCGTTAGCGTTAATGACTGCTCACTTGAGAAATCTGCCACCTGGTCCCTACCTTCAAAAACAAAGGAACTGCTTTGGTTCGAACACACAGAACACTGCAAATCCTCACAAGTCCCTCCCCCGGGCTCCATCTAACTGTGCAGTTTTGATCTCCGGTGTTTGTTCAATTTTTTTATTCTTCTCCCACACATACAAGTAAATAGCCATGCTTGGAGCTGGTAAAATTCAGTGTTTGTGCTATACCAGGTGATTGACAGTTTTACAACTCTGTTACAATGAGAATTAAATGTTCTTCCTAAGAACTAGTTCACCCATAAAGGTGGAAATAACTTCATCACATAAACACCACCAGTAACAAAAACATGGAGACTATTAGGCTTCTAGTTCAGAGCTGCCTTTTAAATTCAAAAAAGAAACAAAAAAACCACCAGTAGTAGAAAAATAAGACTTTGTGGTGTACTCTGGGATCTATACCTGGCCCCAGTTCCAATACTGCTATTGTTCAAACAACACTCAAATTTAAATGCTCTTATTCTAAATATAGTCTTATTTATCTACATTAGGTTGTGACTTTCATGAGTTTATAATTAGCCTAATACATTATGATTTTAGATTTTCAATGAGGGAAAAATTAAATAATGCTAATTGCAGCCAGGTGCGGTGGTGCACGCCTTTAATCCCAGCACTTGGGAGGCAGAGGCAGGCAGATCTCTGTGATCTGTGATCAGGCAGATCTGTAGCCTGGTCTACAGAGCAAATTCCAGGACAAGCTATATAGAGAAACACTGTCTTGAAAAACCAAAAAGCTCAGACCTGGGGTTACAGAGATGCTCAGTGTTTAAGTGCTAGGAACTGAACTCAGGGAGGTGGTCCTTCTGCTGTCCCTGCATAGGACCTGAGTTCAGTTCCCAGCAGCACCCACAGTGCAGCTCACCACCATCTGTAGCTCCAGTTCCAGGAACCTAAGGGCCTCTTCTGGACTCCTTGAACATGAGGTACACACACAAGTAATACACTACAGGCAAAACACCCATACACATAAAATAAATAAGTATTTTAAAAAGGAGCCAGGAGGGGCTGGAGAGATGGCTCAGTGGTTAAGAGCACTGCTTGCTCTTCCAAAGGTCCCGAGTTCAATTCCCAGCAACCACATGGTGGCTCACAACCATCAGTAATGTGATCTGGTGTCCTTTAAAAAAAAAAAAAAAGGAGCCAGGAATGAGGACACTTGCCTTTAATTTCAGCAGAGGGAGGGAGGTATCTGCAAGTTCAAGGCCAACCTGGTCTATATTGAGAATTCAAAGTCAGCTAAGGCTACTTTTTGAGATCATGTCTCAAATTAATTAAATTTTTAGAGGGCTGGGGCATGGTAGTGGTAGTGTGCCTGCCTAGCATACATAAAGCCCTGAGTCCCATCCCTAGTACCACCAAAACTGAAGTGAAACAAAAGGCTAATTGATATTCTTCCCAGTGACACTTGGGACTGACCATTGAGGTCTTGAGAGCCAAGTCTCATCAAAGGCAACAAAACTAAAAGCTCCTAAGGCCTTCACAAATGCACGCCCTGAACTAAACGTAGAGCTCAGTTAAATCACACTCCAGTAGTTTGTAATCAGAACCCAAATGTCATTTTCCATCAGAAGCTCATTTCCATTCTCTGTACCAGCCTTTGGCTGAGCAAATCTATCCCAGCTTTTTGTTCTACTTGATAAAAATCTTAATCACACTTCCCATCCTGCCTAACTCACTTCCCAGAGACTCATTCATTCCCTTCCTTCTCAGGAAACACAAGGCTCAGTTCTGGGGAAGCAGGGGCAGGGGAAGTCTTGCTCACCCTCACCATTCCTCTACTGGCTTCTAAGCACCGCCTCCTCTTAGGCATCCTTCCAAAACAACTTGACTGCCCCTTGCCTGTCACTATGGTATTAGGCATCCCTATGTTCAGTTCCCTTTGCTCCAATACCTCCTGTTTCTTTCTCATTCTGAGCTCCTTTTAGAATTTTATATTTAACCAAAATCATCACTTGGCATTTGCCAAAAGTAGTCTGCTTTAGGTCCACAAGAAAACAGCCTTGGTAAAAAGGTAACAAGGACAGAGTTTCCATGAACCTCACAGTTTGCACTATTTCCAAGTTCTTACATTCCGGGATGAGCAAACCAGTTAGAAAAGGGAACACTGTCTTTACAATGAATCTGAACTCAGTTGTTCCATCTCGGCACCACTTTCTGTAGAAATTTATTTCATCTGTTGTTGGAAAGTGTTGAAGACTGCCCTTGAAAGGAAACAAACTCCCACTCAGACTGGCAGCAGGATCCATCCACACCTTCCTTCCAGAATGGAACTAGGAAGGTGATGGGGAACCTTCTTCAGCCAATAACATTTAAGAGGCTGGACCAGGCTAGGGTGTGACCTTTTGGGTACCCAGAGAAAAACAGCTGGCCTGCCCAGGGCTTGTGTGTGCTCTTCTCTCTCTCTCTCTCTGGTGCCCACATTACACACCTGAGGTTGGACTTCTCATTCCTGTTCTGTGAGTTTGCCCCTTATAATAAAGAAATATAATTAAAATCTTTTGGAGTTAGCTTGGAATTCTTTGACTGGCATCCTCATCCCCTGCCTTCCAGTAACATGTGGCGCCCAACATGGGGCATGGGCACCCCCCCTGCAATAGGCACATGGTGCACTGGGGATCAGAATGCATCATTCATACAGATGCAACCAGTGAGAGGGGAAACAGTAGTGTCAAGACAAGTTGGGGGGCTGGAGAGATAGCTCAGCCGTTAAGAGCATTACCTGCTCTTCCAAAGATACTGAATTCAATTCCCAGCAACCACATGGTGGCTCACAACCATCTGTAATGAGGTCTGGTGCCCTCTTCTGACCTGCAGGCATACATGCAGGCAGAACACTGTATACGTAATAAATAAATAAATTTTAAAAAAAAAGACAAGTTGGACTTTTACAAGCAAAACAAAAATCCAAACTCCTGATTACTCTCCTGCTGCTTGTAATCTCAGTACTCAGGAGGCTGAGGCAAGAAAACCACCACAAATTCAAGGGTAGCCTGGGCTGCATAGTAAGTCCCTGTCTCAAATAAATATAAATAAGCAAGAAGCGTAAGCCACTAGGTATGCAGGTCAGTAACCATTTCTCTACTCCTTTCATTTGTGGTTCCTGAGTTAATATTTACCTTTCCCTAGACAGAAATCTTGGACCCTAATTATGAATATAGCCAAGAAGAAATATTGGTGGAAAATAATGACAGATACGTGAAAAGATCAGAAGTACTAAATTATGAAGGAAAAATAGTTAAGTAGATAAAAACCACATGGTACTGGCAACCAGAGGCTAGACAAAGTAGGACAAAGGATCAAGGCTCATGACTCAGAACATCAGGATCTAAGAAAGAAGTTTTCAAGTAGAGTAGGGTATTGCATGCCTGTAATGTCAGCACTCAGGAAGCTGAGGCAGAACTGCTGCCAAGTTAGAGGCCAGACTGGCTTCATAGGGAATTCAAGAATAGCTGATAGACAAATGAAAAACCTGTCCAAAACAAAAAAGCTAAAAACAAAAATGGAGTCAGGGAGAAAAATAAAATTGTTTCCAATTTCAAAGGACAGACAAGACATATGCTAACACTAACATATCATCTGGAGAGGGCTCAGGGATTAAGAACACTCACTGCTCCTGCAGAGGACTGGAGTTCAATCCCAGCATCCCTGTCGGCAGCTCACAACCACCTGAAACTCCAGCTCGGGGGTGATCTGACACCCTCTTCTGAGGGCCCCTACAAACATGTACATATACCCACACACAGACATTAAATACACACCTGAAGATAAGAATAATGTTTAAACTTGTATTTTTTTAAGTGCCCTGGAAGGGGAAAGAAGCAGTCTCCTTTCCAACACTGAGTAGCTTAACAGCCAGGCACTCTGAACAATATATAGACCAGGCAGTGGACAACCTGCACGAGCCTGGCAACCTGAGTTCAAGCTCCAGAACCCACAAGGTAGGAGGAGAATTAGAATTAACTCTCATAAACTGCCCAATGGCCTCCATATGTGTGCTGCCCCATACACAGACACACAATGTTTGTCATTTTTTTTGTTTGTTTGTTTTCCAAGACAGGGTTTCTCTATATAACAGTCCTGGCTGTCCTAGAACTCAACTCTGTAGACCAGGCTGGTCTCGAACTCACTGAAGTCCACCTGCCTCTGCCTCCTGATGTTGGGAGTGAAGGCGTGCAGTTTTTATTAACACAAAGAGCTTTCAGCCACATAGTGGTGACTCACGCCTAAACATGGAGCGCTTGTGTGGCTGAGGCAGCCTGCTGGGAGTTTGAGGCCGGTGTGAGCTCCAGCGCTAACTCAAGCCAGGCTGGGAGAGTCTATATCCAAAAAAAGAAGTCATCTGCTATAAATTCAGGATAGCTGGCTGAATAGCTAATGCAGTTTAGCATACCACCGTAGACAACCACAGTGTCTGCCCCTCGTTGCTTTCAAAACAACCGTAGTTATAAGAAAACTTCCCCATCTGCGTTCCCCACACGCAGGTTGAGAGGACATCAGCACCCTTTACCACATTGCACTTTTCCCTTTTTTTCTCCTTCCAAACAACTAACCAGGTCTGTGCCAGCACAAAAGTGACCTATATTAAGCATAGAAGAGTAAAAACCATTTCACAGATGAAAAGCATGAAGCTTAGAGAAAACAAATTGCCCAGGATAGCCCAGTCAGTGAGCAAAGAAGTCTAAGACCAACTTTGGCTTCCAAGCCCAGAGAGACCTGTGAAGTCAATGGTTCACGCCACAAATGCGGAACACTGGGAAGGGGCACGCAAGTGACTCAAGTCTGGCAACAGGCATCCCACCCATCTCCTCAAGGAAGTACTAAATCAGCAGTGAGCGGAACATTGGGCATCCATCATGTCCTTTCTGTGTGTGTGTGTGTGTGTGTGTGTGTGTGTGTGTGTGTGTGTGTGTGTGTGTATTGCTGAAAACTGCACACAGGGCCTTGCCCATCCTAGGCCAAGTGTTCTACCACTGAGCTACATCTCCAATCCCTTCCTAGTTTTTAAACATTTTTCTTGTGGTATTATATTGCCTAAGATCTCCAGAACCTAGGCAGGGCAATGATGGCGCACACCTTTAATCCCAGCACTCAGGGAGGCAGAGGCAGGCGGATTTCTGTGAATTCGAGGCTAGCCTGGTCTACAGAGTGACCAGAGATACACAGAGAAACCCTGAGTTGAAAAACCAAAAAAAAAAAAACCTCCAGAACCCAGAACCACACTGAGTTAAGCTAGAAATTATAGTATTCATGCATGATTCTAAGTTGTTATGCTTGCTCCTGTTGATTTTGAAACTGGGTCTCCCTGCATAGCCCTGGCTAATTTGGCATTCACTATGTAGACCAGGCTGGCCTCCAGCTCAAAGGGTCTGCCAGCCTCTGCCTACCAAATGCTGGAATTAAAGGACCAGGTTTGCCGGGTGGTGGCAGTGGTGGGTGGTGGCGGTGGTGCACGCCTTTAATCTCAGCACTAGGGAGGCAGAGACAGGCAGATCTCTGAGTTTGAGGCCAGCTTGGTCTACAGAGCAAGCTCCAGGACAGCCAGGACTATGACACAGAGAAACCGTGTCTCAAAAAAAAAAAAACAAAAAAAAAAAAGGGGGGAGTCACTAGGCTTATATTACCACAGCTTAAAATTCTGAGTTGAATAACACTTCTCAGGTTTTACCAATAAGCACTTCAGATGAACACATACACTTTGGAGGTTGTTTAGTTTATCAAAACTCCTTCCTGCTGGGTATGACGTTTCATACCTGTAACCCTAGCACTCAGCAAGCTGAGGCAGCCTGGCCTACGTGAGTTCTAAGACAGCCTAGGCTACAGAGTAAGATTCCACCTCAGAATGTGTTTCCCACTCCCCTCTTCCGTCTTCTCTTACTTCAGATTCCTTCCTACACGCCTCAAAGTTAAATCATGTCTGCCGCCTCCAGTCACAGAGCCAAAGATATTTGGGGAGTCCTATCTATGCCTTTTGCTTTCAAATCTCTAGACCAGTGGTTCTCAACCTTCCTAATGCTGCGACACTTTAATACAGTTCCTCATATTGTGGCGACTCCCAGCCATAAAGTTATTTTCGTCGCTACTTCATAACTGTAATTTTGCTACTGTTCTGAAACGTAACGTAAATTATCTGTGTTTTCCAACGTTGGACCGCCGGGTCGCGACCCACAGGTTGAGAACAACTGCTCTAGACCAACACCGTTTCTAAAAGTGGCAACTGAAAGAAAACTAGCAGAACAAACATTGCTACCACCCTACAGATTTCTGCCTTCCACCTCTGGAACCCATCCTTCAATAATTTCCGCTCTTTCAAATTAAAACTAAGAAAGGGCAGACCCGCACTGGATCCCTGCTGAATTTCTAATGTGCCGCCTGGTTCTGCATAAGCCTTGCTATCTAGTGGCTGACCAAATTTCAGGGTTTCAAAGGCGGTTCAGGAAAGCCGCGGACTCAGACGTTTCTAACTTTTCTCTCCAAAAGGGAGGGGCGCGGATACAGACGAAGAAGGCAGTTCCAGGATTTAAAAACTGAAGGGGGCAAGAGGAATAAACCTTTGAAAGCCCGAGGGAGCTAAGAATTCTTTCCGGCAATCAATTTTTCTTCCGAACCAAAAGCGCTCGCCGAGGTGGCAACACCAACGCGAGCAGCCAAATGGTTGCATCATGTGGAAACGCGCCTCGCTTGAGAAACAAGAAAACCAGATGGTGGTAAAATACCGGACAGGAAAACCCAAGTCGGGAATCTCCGTCTTCTCCGGAAGCCCTGGGGCATCCACCCTTCTTTTCGTTTTTGCTTTTCTTTTCTCTTCTCTTTTTTTCTGTTGTCTGGGGTTTTGGGGAGGTATCATAGTCTCCCCTTAGTAGCCCTGCTGGACTCGAACTCGAGGCAACTCCTCAAGCCTCAACTGCTGGGTCATAGCTTAATCACCACGTCCGCATTAAGGGGGGGATATCTCCCTTTCCCCGTGGGGAAGGAGGACAGAGTTGAGGGGTCCCACATATCCCAGGCTTACCCTGGAGCTCAGTAAGTAGCCAAGGCTGGCCCTGAAAGCCCACTCTTCCTGGATCCGCCTTCCCTGTTGCTGGGTTTAAGGCGTGAGCCACCCAGCCCCGCTCCCGGTTTTCCCCGGTATTTTATTTAACATTGCATCGAAATTAAAGTTTCAGTTTCACACCGGCGGAGCGCCAGAGCTGGAGTAAGTTGGGTGAGCGATCAGCCGGGCGGCCCGAGGCGGGGTGGGGCCGGACAGGGCGAGGAGGGTGACAGGACCCACGCGGCACAGAGGCGGCGTCTGGCCCTGCCGAGTCGGCTCCGATCGCCGCGCCCGCCCTCCCGCCCGCGGGGTCCGCCAAGGTCCCGCTCCGCTGCGAGGCGGGAAGGCGCGGGGCCGAGACAATGGGAAGGGGCGCGGGAGGCACGGCTCTGCCTCGGGCCGCGGGGACGCCGCGTGGGGGCGCCTCGGGGCGAGGGAGGGGACACGGGCCACCCCGGGACGGCGAGCGCTCACCTTGACGAAGAGCTCGATGAGGGGCTCTTTGTCCTCCTCCTTCAACCCGTTCAGGGGCATCGACAGCGCCATGGCCGGCTGGGCTGGGCTCCGCGGACTGCGGCTGTTGGCTGTGGCTCCGGGGCTGCTGTGGCTGCGGGCTCCCGCCGCGCTCTCCCGCTCGCTCGCTCGCTGGACAGTCCCGACGTCAAGCTGCCCGCCCGCGGCCACAGATCTCCAGCACCGCCTCACGCCTCGCGCGCGACTCGGAGGGGGTTGCGGTCCCAGCTACTTCAAACCGCTGGGCGGGACCGGGTGGGCGTGGTGTGGGCGGAGCAGCGGCCCGGCGCCTCGGACTCTGCGGGGGAAGTGGGCGGGCCAGGCCATGAGGGGCGTGGCCTCGGGCAAGGAAGGCGGGGGAGAGCGGTTTGGCTTCCCCGACCGACCACTGCGGAGCCTGGAGGACCGCGGGGCGTGGCCTAGGCTGGGCAGCGCGGATTGGCTGGGCGGGTCCTTGAGCCACGCCCCCCAGGGGGCGGGAGGGCAAGGTCCCGGGAGCCGGAGCCTGACACCGCCTCCCTCCGCGGCGCGGCCGCGTCCTCCGCAGCTGCTGCTGGTTGGGTGCCAGGTGACCTCATGCGGCGTCCCGCCTCGCGCCCTCTCCCCCGCGGCAGCCGCAGGACTCATCGTCATCCCCGCCCGTTCCCGGGGCGGCGGCCTCCCCGGCTCCTTCAGTTAGGTGCGGCCGCCTTTTCTTGGAAAACTTTTGCGAAAGTTTTTATGTCCTTAAGAAGTACTTTTTTTCTTCTTCTTCTGACTGCGGACATCCTCTCGGGATGCTACTCTATTAGATGTTAAGATACTCAAAAACTCGTATAAAGCCGTGCTGTGTCCCCGGCTCCGAGTTAGACGTAAACGATGGGACAGGATCCCGCTCCACTACAGCCCCGGTGCCTGAGGCAGCGCCAGACTCCTAAATCGCTATCCACGCTCTTTGCACCACCTAGACCGATTCCGTTCCTTAGTTCACCTGGAGAACTTTAGTGTTCTGCGCCTTAGAGCCACCTGAGTGACGCCCTCAGCGCGCAGGGGTCAGAGTACTCTAGACCCTGAGGGCAGAGACCAGAGAAACACGTGGTCGGCTGTGGATTGCCTGGGGTGAATGTCACCTCCGGAAAATACGCCTTCTGGCTTTCCTTAATCTAGTCATTCTGTGTACCTCCCAGATTGGGATGATGAGTGAGTTGATTAGAAAGGCCAGATTGGGGGTTGGAGTGGACGGATAAGGCCTGGTGTGGATCAGAATGCTTCTACAAATTGGAATGTGTGAAAATACGATGCATCCTGCAACTTTATCCTTATTCAATCCAATGCAAGTTACTAGATTCTCTGAAAGGCATGCTGTGCCCCAACAATTAGCTCCAGCAAAGCTCTGAAGTGCAACTGTTCACAGTTTGACAATCAACTTAAATGCCCTAAACCTTCTAGGTCTGATTTAGGGACATTTGAATGGCTCTCAGAAGGCTCAGGCAGGTGGGTGGAGGGTTTGAGGACAGTTTGGATATATTACAAGACTGTCCTGAAAAAAAAAAAATAGAATAAGAACAGTAAGTTGATCAACAGGTAAAAACACTCGCCTTGCAAGACTGATAGCCTAGATCTGATGTTGGGGAACCCACCTAAACCAGCTCGGTAAATTTGTCCTCTTACTTCCACATGAGTGCCATGACACACATACAACTTTTTGTTTTGTTCTGTTTTTCAAGACAGGGTTGCTCTGGCTGTCCTAGAACTCACTCTGTAAACCTGGCTGGTCTTGAACTTACAGAGATCTATCTGCCTCTGCCTCCAAAGTGCAGGAGTTAACCCAACCATTTTTTTTAAAGCTGTGTAGACCAGGCTGCCAAACTCAGAGATCTGCCTGTCTCTGCCTCCACCTCCCAAGTGCTAGGGTCGAAGGTGTCTGCCACAGCAGCCACCAATAATAGTGGGGTTTTTTTTATTGTTTTTTGGGACAGGGTTTCTCTGTGTCGTCCTGGCTGTCCTGGAACTCGCTCTGTAGACCAGGCTGGCCTTAAACTCAAAAGATCTGCCTGCCTCTGCCTCCCTACTGAATTTTTAATAGAGTCAATTGGTAGACTGTCTGCCTAGTATGCTCAAAGCCCTGAGTTCAATTCCCAGTACTGCATAAACTGAGTGTGATGCCTGTCATCCCTGCACTCCAGAAGTGGAGGAAAGAGATTAAGATTTAGGGTCATCCTCAGCTTATATAATGAGTTTATAATGAGTTTAAAGACAGCCTGGGCTACATGAGACTTTGTCTTTTTTTTTTTTTTTTTTTTTTTTTGGTTTTTTGAGACAGGGTTTCTCTGTAGTTTTTGGAGCCTGTTCTGGAACTAGCTCTTGTAGACCAGGCTGGCCTCGAACTCACAGAGATCCCCCTGCCTCTTCCTCCCAAGTGCTGGGATTAAAGGTGTGCACCACCACCGCCCACTGAGACTCTGTCTTTAAAAAACAAAACAAAACAACTTCCTTTCAGTATCTAGACTAGAGAGAGGGTGGTTCTGGTTACTGCCCTGTGTAGTTAGGGGGAGCTGATACCTCATGGGGCCCTGGCATCCTGTCCACCCCTACAGGTGAGGCCAGTATCATGTTCAACTCAGTGACCAGCTAGTTTGTGAAAAGTAAAAAATGATAGCAGGCTGTGCTATAGGCCAGAACTTCAACCAGAAACAAAGTGACGGTTGGACTCTGAGCTGGGCCTCTTGTTAATTTTTCACAGAACTGTGAGCAGATTAAAGTTTTCCCTTTTAGGGCTTATCCAAGTCAGTTTGGGTCTCTGAACTGCTCACTCACACATGTTCGTGCTGGGCCCACAGGGGCCCATGCTGGCCCACAGCACCCCAGCACAGAGACCCATGCTGGAAATAGTGGCGCATTAGAAGTGGGTCTTAACTGCTTCTTTGCTTAAATACAAATCTTAAGTGGGAGGAGGCCTGTGACTTTCTCCTCCAAGCCCTAAGGTAGTGTGATCCCCGGACTGCCCCGTCCACTTGGACACCCTCAGGCCCTGGCTCAGACCTGGAACCCGAGCCTGGGAACCTGGTCACAGTTCCGTCTTGTGGGTCCTAGTTTCTGCTCTGATGTTCACGAGCCTGGGAGCACAGGTCTGGAAAGAGGAGGAGTGTTTATGCTGGAAGGGTCCCATAGTACCTTGCTTCCAGCTTTAAGAAGTAAGACTCTAGTACGCCCAGTGCTCTAGTTTGTTTTTATAACACAGAAATCTTGAAGATGGGTGGAGGGGTGTTCTCCATACACACCCCTCTGACTTCATCCCCTCCACTCTCCCTGTGTGCCCCACCCCAGCACCACCTGCCTTCTTTGGACAGGTAGCACACTTCTGCCTCAGGGCCTTTGTATTTGCTCTCTATCTCTGAACCCTTTGTCTGCCAGAATTCCCAGAAGCCTCCCTCATTCACATCCTCCACTAAAATAGTAACTCCTTAGAAGTCTCACTAGGTGGCCCGGCGGTGGTGGCATATGCCTTTAATCCCAGCACTTGGGAGGCAGAGGCAGGTGGATCTCTATGAGTTTGAGGCCAGCCAGGTCTACAAAGTGAGTTCCAGGACAGGCTCCAAAGCTACAGAGAAACCCTGGGTTCAACCAGCACTCATCCAGGTTTCTTCCTCTCCAGAACATGCAAATACTGTGTATGGGTGTATAGTGTGTGTATGTGTGTATAGTGTGTGCATGTGTGTATATAGTATATAGTCCTAGGTGACTTTAACTTGACACATCCTGAGAGAAGAGAGGTTAGTCTCAATTGCAGAATTGCCCAGATCAGATTGGCCTGTGGGCACATCTGTGAGGGGTTCCTCTGATTATTAGTTGGTACAGGAGAGCCAAGGCCACTGTGGGCGGCATCATCTCTCTGCAGGTGGTGCTGGGCTGTATAAGAAAGCTCAGCTGGTGAAGTATGCTTGCATGAGTGAGTCTAACAGTGCGTTAGCCAGCAAGAGGAGTCCTTCACGACTCCGGCTTCAAGTCCCTGCCCTGCCCTGAAAACTTATGCTAAATAAATCCTTTCCTCCCCTAAGTGACTTTTGGTCTTGTCATCTGTCACAGCAACAGAAAGGACACGACTAAGTGGGCATATATCGCCTCCCAAGCAGCACACACACTTCTCTGGGAGAGGTTTGTTGGGTTTCAGTGTCAACTACATTCCTGAGTATCACTGGCTCATTGGTAAGAGTGCACACAGAATGACGGAGCCCTGCGGTTGGGTGACTTCCCTGGGAGACTTAAACATCTATTCACTTCGAATAGAGAGGGAGGAGACAGAGCAAAGAGTCTGTCAAGTCCACCTTGGTGAATTACTGAGTTTCCCTGGATACTGACAGAAGCATGAGTGACTCACAAGCAGCTGCCGTCACATCACAGACGTCCCACCCAGGTCTGCAGCCCGCAGGAGCCAGGGCAGGAGGGAGTGGTGATTGGAATCTCAGGGGAGGGTCCCGTGATCTCCCTTCTCCAACGGGGAATGTCAACAGCCCCAATACCTTAGGCTTAGGTGTCTGGTATATAGGTTTATTTCTTCCGTTGCTATGACAACAGGTCAGCGTCTTCCGTGGGTCACCACAGCTGCTCGGTTCCATGATGGCCATGGTCACACCAAGCCTGCAGGAGACAGCTCCACAACATACACCAGACTGCAGTACCTTCATGTACCTGGGCACATGGCCTACCCACCGGGAGGCTTTGGTTCCTCATGCCTGGATCCTAACGCTTAAAGACTAAGGCTGGAAATCAGCTGCGGGCTCTGAGCCAGACCAGGCTATCTAGTGAGACCCTGTGTTTAAAACACAAGGGGAGGGGCCAGTGAGATGGCTCAGCCATAAAGGCACTTGTCTCTTAAACCTGGCAACCTGAGCCTGAATCCCAGAACCCACATAAAAGTGGAAAGAAGGAGGGGGCTGGAAAGATGGCTTAGGGGTTAAGATCACCTACTGCTACGTGAAATGTGTTTCTCTAAGTAAATAAATAAATAAATACTGTATCAAACTGGACGATGGAGGCGCACACCTTTAATCCCAGCACTTGGGAGGCAGAGGCAGGCAGATCTCTGCGAGTTCAAGGCCAGCCTGGTTTACAGAGAGAATTCCAGGATAGCCAAGGCTACACTGAGAAACCCTGTCTCAAAAAAAAAAAAAAAAAAAGAAAAAGAAAGAAAGAAAGAGAAAAGCATATCAAAAATACAAAACAAAGAAAAAGTTCTAGCTAGCCAGAGCCACATAGCAAAGTCCTGGTCTAAGAAGAAAAAAAAGCCAGGCATTTAATGCCAACAGTCAAGAGGCAGAGGCAGGCAGATCTCTGCATTCAAAGGCCAGCCTGTCTATAGAACAAGTTCCAGGACAGCCAAAGATGCACAAAGAAACCATGTCTCCAAGGAGAATAAAAGAAGAAGAAGAAGGTTGGGGAGTTGGCTCAACAGTTAAAGGCATTTGTTGCTCTTCAAGAGGACCTGGGTTCAGTTCTCAACACCCACATGGAGGCTCACAGCTCATGACTGCGGATAACTCCAGTTCCACAGACTCCTGTGCTCTCACCTCTGTAGGCTCCAGACATGTATGTGGTGCACATGCATCTATGCAGACAAAACATACATAAAACAAAATTATTGAAAAAGATTTTTAAAAACATTTAATGAAGAAAGGTAGGGATGCACCTCAGCTGGTAGAGGGCTTGCCTTGCAGGCACCAAGGCCTAGGTGCCATCCCTGGCACCACATAAAATCAAGCATGGTAGCATGCACTTGTAATCCCAACAGTAGAGACAGAAACAGAAAGATCACAAGTCCCAGGTCATCCTCTGTACACATGGGATTCCAGGCTAGTCTGGATTACCTGGGACCCTCCCTGTATGGGAATAGAAGAAAAGAAGGAGGGGGTGGGGGGAGAGGAAAGAAGGAAGGGAGGGAGGAATGTGGGAAGAGGGAAGGGGCTATAGTTCCTAGATGCCATAGAACACGAGCTAGGCACTGGGCACCATGCCCATGCCCAGTTTATGCTTAAAACAAAACAACAGTCATTTTTTTTCATTTGTTTTTCTTTTTTTTTGTGTTTTGTTTGTTTGTTTGTTTGTTTTTCAAGACAGGGTTTCTCTGTAGCTTTGGAGCCTGTCCTGGAACTCACTCTGTAGACCAGGCTGGCCTGGAACTCACAGAGATCCCCCGCCTCTGCCTCCCAAGGGCTGGGATTAAAAGCTTGCACCACCACACCCATCTTAAAATAAAACAAATCTTTAAAAGAAAAAAAAAAGCAAACAAAGGAACAGTTGCTAATGGCTTCGGAGTGAGTAGTTGAGTCTGACCAGGGAACAGGCCAGCGTTTGTCTTTCCAGTTCTTCCTGGAGGCACCCTGTGGGCTCTTCCTCCTCTCTTCACTTGGCTTCCTTCCCTATCACCAGGTAGATGGAAGCAGGGAACGACCTGCCCCCTGAGCCTGCTTTAAGCTCCTTGTCATTGCTAGCAGCCGCGTCATGCTCTGTTCTCCCCCTCCACCAATGCCACCTAAATCCTAATCCTGCTGGCTGTTCCCCTGGGAGCAGAAACCCTACTCCCCACCCGCCCCTTTCAGCTCTGGGGCCCAGAGACTGGATCATCTTGGGAAAAGTCACAGCAGGTTTCATTTTGCCACTTGGAAGCTGTTCCAGCCAGGAAGGGAACCCAAGTTGACTTGAAGCCAGACCCTTAATTGGATTGGGTTCCTAGGGAGGCCATTAGCTCTGTCTGCAGCTCTGGAGAAAGGAAGTACTTCCTCCCCCACCCCTTTGCAGCCCCAGACATCCGCAGCTCAAGCCTGGATGCCCCTTCCACCCAAATAAGGTCAGCGTTCTGTGTTCAAGGGTCACAGCCCTCCCTTCCATCAGGAGGGCCTCCTGCGGGCACACCAGCAGATAGGGTAAGTCTGTAGAGTCTAATTGTGTCTCTTTAGTCACGCGAGCCTCTAATTTTTTGGTTCGGTTTTGTTTTATTTGTTTGTTTTTGGTTTTTTGAGACAGGTTTCTCTGTGCTACAGCCCTGGCTGTCCTGGAACTCGCTTTGTAGACCAGGCTGGCTCAAACTCACCAAGATCCACCTGCCTCTGCCTCCCTTGCGCTGGGATTAAAGGCACGTGCCACCGCACCTGGCTAGTCACTGATTTTTTTTTAATTTTTATTTTTTCTTTCTTTTTTCTTTTTTTTTATCAACATGTAGAAAAATAGTCACTGATTTTTATTGAGGGGCTACTACACGTCAAGCCTCAGAGAGCATCTTGGCTCTTGAAAAGACTTACATAGACAAATCCCCAAATCAAAATGTCCAAGCTGGGAAACAGCAATGAGGGCTATGAGGGAAATCCCCAGACATGTGGCTCAGCAAGCAAAGGTGCTTTGGGCTGGCCTGAGTTTCAATTCCTGATACCCACATGGTGGAAGGAGAGAGTCACAGGTATCCTGGTGTTCGTGCATGTGAGAACATTAAACGAGTGGGCTATGAAGAATAAAGAAGAGGGTTTAAAAACACTTTTAGCTGAGTGAGATAGCCAGTGCACGCCTTTAATCCCAGCTCTGAGGGGGTGCAGAGGCAGGTGAATCTCTGTGAGTTCCAGGTCAGCCTGGTCTACAGAGTCTCAAAAGAAATCTTGTATATTTAAGAAATGTTATGCTCCTTGTTTGTATAGTGGTGAAAAGGAAAAAAAAAGAAATGTTATGCATATGGGTGTTTTGTCTGTACATATGTCTGTGCACCATGTGCAAGCAGTACCCATAGAGGCCTGAAGAGGGCGTCAGATCCCTGGGACTGCAGTTACATATGGCTGTGAGCTTCCCTGTGGTGCTGGGAACCAAGGCCAGGTCCTCTGGAAGAGTAGCCAATGATCTTAACCACTGAGCCATCGTTCCAGCCCCCAGACGGCTACTTTTAAAGATCAATACTGTTCATTCATTGTGTAGGTTACAGGATTGAACTCAGCATCAGGTTCATCAGTAAGCACTTTACCTGCGCCATCTCACTGGCTAGAGAAATAATTAGTCTAGAGGACTCTGCCTGGAGGAATGGATTAATCCATCCAGGATTAATAGATTAATGAGTCACCTTCATGGTAACTCTGTTATAAAAGCCAGTTTGAGCTGGGTGTGGTGGTGCAAGCCTGAAATCTTAACACTTAAGAAACTGGAGACCCAGGATTATAAGGAGTTCAAGGCTAGCCTTGGCTATATGATGAACTCATGGCCAGCCTAAGCTACATATCAACATCCTATCTCAAAACAAAAGTTGTCTTTTGATGTCCATATAGGTGCTATGGTCTGGGCGTGAACACACACATACACACACACAACACACACACAACATACACACACCACTGTAATGAAAGTCTTTAAATTCTATTGAAGGTTTCTGAAAATGGGTGGGTAGTAACAGGACTGGCTCTCTGGACAAGGGCATCCTATGCCACCTATTGTTCATTGGTTGGTCCTTAACTCTACCTTAAGCCCACAGTGGCTTCAGCTTCCTACTCAAGGCCCCCATCTTCATCATCAGCACCATCACCATTATTATTAGAGCCCTTGCTGTTACTAGAGGATTATGGAGCACTTAATATGTGCCTTATGTGTGCATTGCAATGTGCCATCTACTGTGAACCCTGCCTGTCCTCTAGGCACGACAAGGCCCTCACCTTGAGTTCTCAGCAGCTGGGTCAACTCAAAGGAAACTTGCGAAGACTGATCCAGTTTAACTCTCCAGATGGGAGTGGTTCAGAAGCCTGGTCCCTCCCTGAAGATATATAGACAGTTAGCTGTTACTAGGGGAGCCATGGGCCACACACACATACACACAGAGAGACAGAGAGAGACAGAGTTAACCATTGGTAGGGGAGAGGCTCCTGAGGCGCAGACCCCAGGATTTAGAGATGGTGACCATGGCTGACGGTAGGAGCTCTGGGAGAATTATCCATTCCTGAGAACCTATGTGTACAGAAGCAATTAAAGGTTACTGGGGCAAGAGGTTCCCAAGACCCTGCCCCTCCTGAGCTTCTGTGGAAAGCTGGCTGCGACTGAGGCCTTTTCTTGAGTGTGTAGAGTTCACAAGCAACCACGCACCTACCTGTAAGGAACCCTAGCTGAATTCACTGCCGCACTAAGCCAGACTCAGGTGTGAATTGTTTCTTTGGTCTGTGGTTGGCGAGTAGGCATTTGTTCAGCGGTCTGGGAGGACTTCACACAAGACCGTCTGGTTCCATTTCTCTACCCAGGGTGGATGTCACATGTCGGGGTCCAGTTCCAGCAAGTACACCACTTCTCAGGGTAGGAGCACAGGGGCTCATGGACGAGTGGTATCCTTGTCAAAGCCTGTCCTCGACAGCCATATTGCTCCCATCACAGGGGGAGGTGGAGACTTAATGGGAATGCATTACATACCAGCTGGTAAGTGGAGGGGGTAGTATTCAAACTCAAGTCTGCTCTAACTTCAGGTGGTACACTTCACAGCCCACTGCCCCCCCACCCCCGTCACCATCAGCTACCACGTGGGTAGCAACAGGGTGGCCAGGAGTCTCCCAGATGCCTGCCTTGCCAGTTATCCTTTCAACTCAGAGTCTAAACCTGACCTTCAACATAGAGAAATGGTCCTCACCGCAGAGCTGGTGGCCCTGGCTCCGAAGAAGTGACCATTTCCCATTCTGAAAGGTCCAGGGCCAGCCAGCGCTGCCCTGGGAGAGTCCCCAGGGCAGTCAACTTCTCAGCTGCTTCTAAGCAACACCAGAGCCCAGTAGGCCAGCCTTTCCTCCTCAGAAAGTTTGGTTCGACTGAGGACCTTCTTCCTATCCTTGGTGGCTCAGGGCTCTTTGGTGGTTCACGGTTCATTTACCGGCTTATTTATTTGGTCCTTTGAAACTTGAACAATCAGCTCTTCACATCGCAGCTTTGCAAGCAGAAGGGGCATGGAGCCATTTGAAACTCAACGGCAAATGTATCCTTTCCCAGATGACAAGGGCCCTTCACTTCCTAAGAAATCAAGGCGCTTTCCAGTTCCGAGGTGCGCTGGGATGCCAGCAGCTGGCAGAGACCCTGCAATGCATGAACCAGAAGTGGCTGTGCAGGTCTGATGTTGTCCCAGCTGTGCCCCATTCCCCCGACAGCCCCAGCCTCCCTTTCTCGCTGGCAGTATGTGTGTTACTTGGGAAGCTGGGTTGGGCTGTTTGGTTTGCTTCCTGTGTGAGGCGTCTGCACTCCTGGAGCCTAGCTTCCTATTGAAAGTCCGTATTTGGAGCCCGCCTGCCTGTCTTCCTGCAGTACACCGTGTACTGCTGCCTCGGCCCGGCCTGGTCCCACAATGCGCCAGGAACAGCCTGTGGCAGAAGGACAAGCCCCTTGTCTCAGCTGATCTCTCCCAGACACTGTCAGGGTCCTGACAAGGGAACCCCCTGCACTTATCTGCTGTTGCCTTCTGCTTCTGGCCTCTGTGTTTGAAGGCGTGGTCCTGGAAGGATTCCTTTCTTCTGGTGAGCCAGTCCATGCCCTCCGGCTGCTGGGTCCACTCTCGGGACTGACAGCGTGTCCCAGCACCACAGCCCTGAGTGTTGCTAACAGGGATGGCTTCTCACAGCAGTTCCTGCTGATCAGAAGTGACCCGGCAAGATCCAGTCGGAAGGGGTTACTTATGTGACCTGGAAGTGTCCCTGCAGACTGCTGCTTCCTTACTTGCAAGAGGGAAAATTCTACCTTATGGAGTGGAAAAGCCTAAGCAGGTGACCAAATCTAACATCAGCCTCTCAGCCTCTCCAGGCCACAGACTCCGGGCACTTCTGGAAATGAGTGAGGCGCACAAGGTCACACTCTTGCAACATTCCAGCCCAGAGGGAGGTCAGAGCCCAGCTTGAGCCGGAGGAGAATGTGACACACCCCGCTGAAGGAATGGTCTGTAAAATAACTCATCTGTGTCTTCTAAAGTTTCAGAGTTGCTGATGTAAGCTAAAGGAAAGTCGCCTGGTACGCGGGGCTTACGTCTACGATCCCAGCACTCAGAAAGGTCATGAGTTCAAGGCCAGCCTGGGCTACGGTCAATCTGTCTCAAACATAGACCAACAAACAAACGACAAGCCCAACTAACAAAATGAGAGGGGAAAGAGTAATAAAAACAGCTAAAGCAGAGTAAAGATCCGGGTGTGGTGGCTCATACCTATAATCCCAGCATCCCAGCACTTGGGAGGCTGATGCAGGGGGACTGCTGGGTGCTCGAGACTGCCTCAGACTGCACAGTGAGTGGCTGCTGAGATCTGGTAGCAGGGGTGATGGGAAAAGGCCAGTGTGGTGGCATACAGTTGGGGCAGAGCCTGGGCATTGGTAAATTCAATGCCCGTGCTACCAAGTGAGATGTGTGTGGATGGTGGCAGGATGGTGACAGGCCAGTGATGTGTAGGATGTAAAGGAATTGATGGGGAAGACAGAAGAGAATGGAGGAGAAAGTTCCCTACCTCCAACCCCATCTCTGGGGTGAGGGGTGGAAGACTTTTAGCAACTGGGCGTTGGTTGTTTAGTCTTATCTCACAGGCCACTTGTCTGGGTTTGTATCAGAGGGGGACAGGCGGGCTGTGTTGTTAAGCAGTAAAATTTAAAGCAGGACTTACTTGTCCTTCTGGGCTATTTAGGGCCAAGTCCTGTGGGTCACTGGGAGTTAGGCTCTGCGTGCTTATATAAGATGTGCCAAGTCACGGGGGCAGGATCTGAATGTTAAAATTCAGGGATTTTTGTCTTATTTTAATTTTGAACGTTTTGTCTCTAAATCCTAGCTCTAAAAATAAAAGTACTGGCTTAATGGTAAGTTTCCCAAATCTAATATCTGACTCCCGAAAGTTGCCATCTGATGTGTGTGTGTGTGTGTGTGTGAGAGAGAGAGAGAGAGAGAGAGAGAGAGAGAGAGAGAGAGTGGGAATGAGTGAGTGTGTGGGTGTGTGAGAGTGTTGTGTGAGTGTGTGTGTATGTGTGAGTGAGTGTGTGTATTTGTGAGTGTGTGTGAGTGTGTGTGTATATGTGTGAGAGAGAATCTGTGTGTGAGTATGTGTGTGTGCGTCTGTGATATCATTGAGACATTGATATTACAGTCTGGGAATGTAACTCAACTCACTTGGTAGAGTGTTTGCCTAGCATGCATGAAGTCCTGGGTTCCATTCCCAGTACCACATAAACCGTGCACGGTGGCTTAATTATACTCTCAGCAATTGGGAGACAGAAGCAGAAGCTTCGGGTACATGGCAAGTTCAAGGCTTGCAGATGGAGGCAGCAGGAGGATCAGGAAATTCAAGGTCTTCCATGCTTGGCTTGGGACATATGACATCTGTTTCAAAGCAAGCAAAGCAACAAGATGGGGGAAGATCACGGAAGAGGAGCTAGAGGAAGGGGCAGAGTGTAAGGGAACGCTGTCTTCTGGCCCTGACATGGCTGTTGCACTCCGAACTCACAAGCAGCTATGAGTCCTTGAACCATATTGGGAACATCATGGAAGACTGAGAAACTTATAAGCCCCCGCCCCTCCCTAAGGATCTCTAGGCAATTCATGGTTACTGGGGGAGAGAAACATTGTCTTTCGTGGTACAGACCCTGGAAAAGAGCGCATGCTCCTAAAAATGACCTCTCAGCCGTGCACCTGCACAGAACCCTAATGAAGTTCAGAAAGAAAGAAAACAGGCCGGAGAGAGGCTCAGTGGTTAGAGCACTGGCTATTCTTGTAGAGCTCCCAGGTTCAGCTCACAGCTCCCACAAACTGTAACCCTAGTCCCAAAGAATCTGACACCCTTCTCTGGCTTCTGTCATGTGAATGTTGCACATGTGTGGTACATAGACACACACAGGCAAGCAAAACACCTATATACGTAAAAATATTTTTTTAATTAAGAAAAACCAACCAAACAACAACAACCAAAAAAAAAAAAAAAAAAAAAAAGAACCAGTGGGCAATGGTGACACAGCACTCCGGAGGCAGAGGCAGGTGGATCTCTGTGAGTTTGAGGCCAGTCTGGTCTACAGAGCAAGTTCCAGGCCAGGCAGGGCTACACAGAGAAACTGTCTCAAAAAACCCTGACAGTAGAGGGGGAAGTAGTTGAGAAGAGGAAAGGGATTCTACTGGGCGTGGGAGTGAGAAAGGAGTGAATAATAGGATGGCTCAGAGGTTAAGAGCACTGACTGCTCTTCCAGAGGTCCTGAGTTCAATTCCCAGCAACCACACGGTGGCTCACAGCCATCCATAATGAGATCTGGTGGGCAGGTGTACATGCAGGCAGAACACTGTGTATATAATACATAAAAATATCTTAAAAAAAAGAATGAGTAATAGGGAGTCATTAATATCAAAAAAGACATTATATATGCTGGGCAGTGGTGGCACATGCTTGTAATCCCAGCATTCGGGAAGCAGAGGCAGGTGGATCTCTGTGAGTTTGAGTCCAGTCTTGTCTACAGAACTAGCAGGGGTATGCAGAGAAACTCTGTCTCGAAAAAACCAAAAAGAAAAAAAAACATTATATACAAACATGAAAATGCCATAATGAAACACACAATCATGTATTAACATGTGCCAATAAAAACTTTTAAAATGTCTTATTTATTTTTGTTTTATTGCTTTGTTTTGCTTTCCCAGACAGGGTTTGTCTGTGTAGCCCTGGCTGTCCTGGAACTTACTCTGTAGATCAGGTTGGCCTCGAACTCAGAGATCTGCCTGCTTCTGCCTCTTTTATTCTTTATGTGTACGAATGGTTTTTTGTTGTTGTTGTTGTTTTCCTGTGACTTCTCTATGTAGTTCTGGTGTCCTGGAACTCCATCTGTAGACCAGGCTAGCTTTAAACTCACAGAGATCCTCCTGCTTCTGCTTCCTGAGTGCTGCGATTAAAGGCTTATGTTGCCACTACCCAGCATATGTGTGTTTTTTATGTCTGTACCACCTGTGTTCAGAAGAGGGCTGGAGAGTGTCAGATCCCCTAGAACTAGAGTTACAGATGGTTGGGAGCCAACATGTGGATGTTGGGAATTGAACCCAGGTCCTTTGACAGAACAGCCAGTGTTCTTAACCACAGAGCCATTTGTCTAGTCCCTTAAAATATTTAAAGACATAATTCTTGCCTTTAACTACATGTATTTAGTGTGTGTATGTGTATGTACATCTTTTGAGAGTCCATTCTCTCCATCTAGCATGTGAGTTCTAGATCTAACTCAGGTCATCAGGCTTGGCAGCAAGCCCCTTTATCCACTGAGCAATCTTACCATCCCTGCAGTAGATTTTCAAATAGCCAAAATGTAAATATATGATTGTTGCTTTGAGACAGAATCTCCTGGTTTCCCAGGTCGGCCTTGAACTTACTGAGTAGCCTAGGCTAGCCTCAAGTGCATGGTAGTCTTCCTGCCTCATCCTCCCAAATGCTAAAGTACAGGTGTGAGCCATCACATCCAGCTAGATACTTATTCATGTAGCTATACATCATATCTTTAGTATATGGAGAAGATGTGACCAAAAAGCGGGGGTGACTTCAGCAAAGGGTATTTTAGAGTTCATTGTATGAATCTTGCAACTTTTGTATTGGTTTGAAATCACTTGAATGATCAGAAACACTTTGGGGTTCAGGGGGAGAGAAGAATTGGCCCTCCAGTTGAGGCCCAATAGCTTTCTCTCCTTACTGCATGTCTTCCCTTTCCATCTTTAAAAAAACAAAACAAAACAGGGTCTTGCCAAGGTATAGTGGTGCATGCCTTTAGTCCCAGCGCTCTGGAGGCAGAGGCAGGCAGATCTCTGTGTGTTCGAGGCCAGCCTGGTCTACAGAGTGAGTTTCATGTTGGACAAGGCCACATAGTAAGATCTTGTCTCAAAACAAAACTGATGCACGATTAATAAAAACAAAGTGAGAGAAATTGGGGTCCAACCTGAAGATCCGAAAAGCAAAAAATGGCCACCCTACCTCCAGGAATCTAAAATTGAGACTATGTTTGAGAGCTGTCTCCTCCTGTTTTATAATCCTCTCTAGTTCTGGGATTAAAGGCTTGTGCCACTGGAATTAAAGGCATGCACTGCCCGGTTTCTATGGCAACTAGTGTGGCTACTGGGATTAAAGGTGTATATTACCATTACCTGGTCTATAAGGCTGACCAGTGGGGCTGTTTTATTCTCAGATCTTCAGGCAAGCTTTATTTATTAAAATACAATTGAAATGCCGCTACACAAAACAAAGCAAAACAAAGCAAAAGACATTCTATGCATATATGCTTAGGTCGGGATAGCTATAGTCACAGAGAACTTGCTTATTAGCATG
>PVIU01012281.1:0-49885 GCA_004026605.1 Ondatra zibethicus
GGGCAGGGCAGGGCAGGGTAGGGTAGGGCAGGGCAGGGCAGGGTAGGGTAGAGTAGGGTAGGGGCATGTGGATTAGAAGCACCAGGGACACAGGAATGGAACTGGGAGAATCCAGTGGGTACTGAATCCGCTTGTGTTTATTTCCCATACGCTTATATACCCCGTCCAAAAAGGGGGGGAGACAAAAGACTGCTTTAACATGACACAAAGAACAAACAGAGCAACCACCTCTTCAATACCTAAAGCATCGAGCTATACCCTGAGTTAAGTGTGGTGTTTGGTTAGGCAGGACATGCAGTGACCACACCTTAGACCAAGCATCCTATAGGCAAGTATCCTGGGTCAAACCTCCTGTCCTGTTTTTGAAGGAGCAGGAATAGGCCTGAACTCTCTGAACTTGGGTAAAGGTAGAATGGATCCACCTCTGGGGGTCATCTTAATACCCAAAACACCAAGTAACCACATTCTAGGTCAAGCTATCTTTGTTAGTAGCCACACCTTAAGCCAAACCTCTTGCCAATAGCCTTGAAGGAGAAAGAATAGGCCTGAACTCTCTGACCTCCAGTCAAGGTGGAACGGACCCACTTTTTGTGGGCTCCCACAACCAGAATCTTGATGAATCCTCATGATGACCCTGGACCATCTGCATCTCACAGATGTGGAATTGAGACTCAGAGCTGGACTACATCACATAGCTAGTAAGTTGTATCCCCGAGACTTAAGTCTTCTAAATTCTAGAAAATCTTCTGACAACTTGTGACAGTCAGCTTTCTGTGACTATAACAAGTGTTTTGGATGAATCAACCCATGTAAATGGAGACTCTACTTTGGTTTCCTGGCCTCCCATACTCAAATAATCACACAGAAACTATATTAATTACAATATAGTAATTAATATTTGGCTTATTAGCTCAGGCTTCTTATTAACTAACTCTTACATCTTAAATTAACCCATATCTATTATTTTATATTTTACCATGAAGCTTGTGGTTTGTTACCTCTTGCTTCTTGGGTGGCTACTTGGTGTCTCCCTGACTCCTCCTTTTCTCCTCCTCTATCTCTGCTCATATTTCCATCCTTGCTATAGTCTTCCCTGCCATAGGCCAAAGCAGTTTCTGTATTAACTAATGGTAATAAAACATATTCACAGCATATAGAGGGGAATCCCACATCATCTCCCCTTTTCTGCCTAAATAAAAAGGAATGCTTGAACTTTAACATTGTAAAATCACATATAACAAATTGGTATCAAGCAAGAATTACAATATTCTTTGTGAGTCTAAAGTTTCATATCTAATTTATCTGTTATCATAACTAAGTAAAACTATAACTATCTGTCTTCAACTCCATCAAAGACCACAGAAGGATATAATATTACCTAAGTAAACAGGAAGTGCATTGTAAGCAACTTCCAAAACTCTTGAATTGACAGAGACATCTTATTTCCTGGACAGTCACCCAAACTTCTTCTGTAACATTGGGGTATCCATCTTCAACCTACAGGCCTATAGTATCTAGCAGACTTTTCCATGAAGTAAGAAATTTGAAGATCTGTTCTACCTTTTAAGCTTTCTTAGACTTTATGTGGATGTATGCTGCCCCACATTGGGTGCCATTATGTCAAAGGACACTGTATTTGCATTTCCTGGGCACCCAGACCCGAATAATCACACAAAAACTATATTAATTACAGCACTGTTTGGCCAACGGCTTAGGCATATTTCTAGCTGGCTCTTAGATCTTAAATTAACCCATTTCTATTATTTTATATTTTACCACAAGATCTGTGGTTTGTTACCTCTTTCTTGCTTCTTGGGTGGCTACATGGTGTCTCTCTGACTCTGCCTTCTTTCCTCCTCTATCTCTGCTTGGATTTCCCTCCTTGCTATATTCTGCCTTGCCATAGGCCAAAGCAGCTTCTTTATTAACCAATGGCAATAAAACATATTCTCAGCATACAGAGGGGAATCCCACATCAAGCCCACAAAAACAAAAGATTTGTTTTGGCACACAGTTTTAGAGGTTTTAGTCAATGATAAATTAGTCCCAATGTTTTGGCCTGTGATATAGTCCACCACAACAAGAATGTGTGGCATAGGGGGCCATTCACTGATCTCATAGTAGGATATAAAGAGAGGAAAAAATTGGGGTTCCATTATCCCCTTTAGGTGCATATTCCCATATCCCCAGTGGCTTCAAATATCTCACTAGAACAATCCCTTAAAGTTTCCTCGCTTTCCACCAAGCCTTTAACAAATTAATCTTTGAGGGACATATACATCTAAACCAGAGGACCATTTGATTCTCTCCCCCAACACCATCCTGGAACATCACATGTCTATATATTGTTTTTCTCCACTTCCCTCCAGTCCCAGTGAGGGGACAGTTGTGGCTTCATCATCCCAGAGCTTGGCATGCAGCAGGTGCTCATTTTGCTGAACTTTTGTCAGATGCCCTGGAGTGAGTCACTAACCACACTGAATTCTCTAATTCTGCTTCCGCCACTATTTCCCCTCCAGGAATTGGCAGGTTGGCAATTGCCAAAGAAACATCTCCAGCCGATCAATAAATAATAATGTTGGAGAATTTAAAATAAGAATCTGGATTATTAAAGTTACAAATCTTTGCTCTTTATGCCTTCAATAAAACATGCATCTATTAATAATGAATACTGGCTCAGGCCCGCTAAGGCTGGAAAGGGGGAAAAAAATGACCAGTCAAAAGATGCTAATATTTTTTCTTTTTACCCAGCTTGGTTGCCAAGCCACTGCTTCCATGACAAATTGTTCATCATTTGAAAAGGTTTAAAAGTTTTAACAGCACAAAAGAGAAATTTGAGACCAAATGTTCAGCCTTGTGAACCTTCATGGTCATTCTTAAGTTGTTCCTCTCCATGGACCTGTGTTCCCTGGCTTCTCTCTTACATCCTAATGACTCTTTCTCTTGCTTACTCTTTTTCCCCTCCAACTTTCCTCTCTTCTCTCCTCACCTCCCACCTGACCTCATCTGTTTCTAGCATTGAAAAGTCCTGCTTCCCTCCCCAGCACTGTATAAACCAGGCATGGTGGCACAAACCTGGAAGCTCAGCACTCAGGAGGTAGAGGCAGAGGATCAGAACTAACATCATCCTCGACTAACTAGTGAGTTCAAAGTCAGCTTAGGCTCTATGAAAATCAGTACCAATCTCTCTCTCTCTCCCCGTGTGTGTGTGTGTGTGTGTGTGTGTGTGTGTGTGTGTGTGTGTGTGTGTGTGTGTGTTGAGAAACCAGCCACTCTCCATTTTGTTCCTAGGAGTCATTTTGAGTTTCTGCCAAGTTAAGTTTCTGCTTACTATAAAACTTGAGTTTCTGTTTCTTGGAGCTGGGCTGTGCTCTACCCCAGTAACTCTAGAGTCCACTGTAAACCAACTCCCCAGAGCCACCTGTTCTCAGAAGTGTTTTGCACCCATTGTTCCATGGCCCACTTTCCTTAACTGCCTGGTCTTGCTTCTGTAGCCATGCTCACTGCCAAATTCCCCAGCCTATGGTTTTTGTCCTGTAAAAAGGGCTTGAGAAAATGGCTTGGGGCTGGGCTCATGAACCTGCCTTGGGGGAGACTGAGGGGCTCTCTAACAGGCCCAAGCATAACAAGGATGTCACCAGCAGGTCTTTCCCACCCCTTTTCTCTCCCCCTTTTAAACTTTTAGGTTACATTCTTAAAGCTAGCCCCCAAAGTCTATTCCCTTGTTTGGCCATGGGCTCATTCCTGAGACTAAACACCAACGTCCAGCAATCAAAATTCATTATCTGGCTGCACATTGGACTAACCTGTCTGATCCGGACTTCAGCTCACCCTAGCACAGACTTTCCCTCCCTTTCTTCCTTAACAGTGTCTAATTCAGAGGCAGCCTTGCCCCCCTGCCCACTTGTCTCCTCTTGGGTAATAAGTCTCAACTCTCCTTTGTGTCTGAGTGTGTCCTGTGCCAACTCTGAGGCCCCCTATATTGGATCCACGACTGGAATCATGACTTGGATTGGCCTGCAGGACGCCCCTCCCAACCCAGTTCTCCCGCTTTCTGGACTATCAGTGCCCACTCTCTTCCTTCAACAGTGGCTAATGGTTGATTTTTCCCTTACTAGCAGTCCTAAATATTCCCCAGGACATCAGGTATTGAGTGCTGGTCATCCCTGCTGTCTTGTGTGGGTGTAGAGAACACATCCCCGTCACAGCCCTCTTTGGGTGGCTGTAGGCACATTCTATTCAGTTCGGCTTGATAGGCAGTTTTTCTTTCTCTTTCTGTGTCCACTCCTAACCATCCAACAACGGGGCTCTATATTTCTCCTTGAACTACTGTGTCCCTCTCTTGGTGACAGAGCTTGGATGACAACACCTCCCTCCCAGAGACCCGTCTATTGGCCACTTGAGAACCTTGGGGGATGCCCTTAGTTCTCAACCTTGGCTCCTGCTACCACTATTAAAGAAGATCCATTCTCTCCATCATGACATGCCCATGGGATGTCTCCCAAAGGCTCTGACTCACACCCAACATTACTGGTGCATCTGAACACTCAAGAATGGCCCTTAGGCTCCCTAGATACCAAACAAAATGACAACCTTTACAAATTTTGTGGGCACAGGGATCGATGGAAGGAGAGACCCCTCTCTCTCCTGGCCTCCAGTCTTTAGACTCCTAATCCTCCAACTGCTTCTAATCTCTGCTCCAAGCCTTTCCTTTATACTTTGTGTTCCCTGTCTCATGTCCTGCTGGCCATCAAAACCTCTGCTGCTGCCACCGCCTGCAGGAACAGTGACCGACAGATAGCCCAGTGCTCAGGGCTCCCCCCCTCACCTGGTAGCAGCTGCTCTGATGTCTCAATTTAACAGCCACCAATTTGGCTCTGATGTGTCCACAAACAAAGCTTGCCTTAATTTGGCCATAATCTGGGTCGATGGTCTTTCTTCTTGAGTCTGTGGGATTAACAGTGTGTGTGTGTGTGTGTGTGTGTGTGTGTGTGTGTGTGTGTGTGTGTGTGTGTGTGTATGTGTGTGTGTGTGTGTGTATGTGCGCACGCATGTGCATGTTGAGAAACAGTGTAGTCAGAAAAGTGCCTGCATCACAACCATGAAGATTTGAGTTCAGATACCTAGCACTTATGTGCAGGTGCAGTCATATAATCCAGACAGGCAGGTTTTCAGAATCAGTCCAGCCAATCAGTGAGTGCTTGGCTCAATGAGCAATCTCGTCTCAAAAGACATGGTGGGGAGGGATAATGATAGTCAATGGAAGACATCTGATATTGACCTCTGATCTCCACATGCATGTGTATACATGTGCATGCATGGGTAAATACACAGTCACACACACAAACACACATACATACACAAGAATGAAAAAAAAAAGACTGGAAGGAGCAGGGCTTGCCTCGCTTGGACCTGAAGGCATATGTCTATTTGTCGTTAGTTTGCATCTGCTGACAACTCACACACGGTTACATGCCTCCTGGTTTGTTGATGCTTTAGTAGATAACACTTAGTCATAGTAACATCATGCCAAGTGGTTGGCCCTGAAGTTCCAACAATGCAACTCATTGGAAGGGACTGTTAATGGAGATGGACAGATGGTGAGAGGTCACTCTATAGTATTTCAGTACAGCTAGCTGCTCAGCCTTCCTCCTCTCACACCCATCCTCTGGGAGAGCAGTAAGGAGTCCTTCCTCAGCGGCACCACAGAGTCAGTGTGAGATGGGGTTTCATTTTGAATGTAGTCATCAAAGTATGTCACCTTCTAGTCACTTACCAGAGACATCCGTTTGCAAAGTAGGAGGCTTCCTTCCTTCCTTCCTCCTTCCTTCCTTCCTCCCTCCCTCTTTCCCCCTCCCTCCCCTTCCTCCCCTCCCTCCATCCTTCCCTCCCTCCCTCCCTCCCTCCCTCCTTCCTTCCTTCCTTTTCTAAATCTCTGTGTGTTCTATGTGTGTGTGTGTGAGGCTTGTATGTGCCATGGTGTGAGTGGAGGTCAGAGCACCTTGGGTACCAGTCCTTGCCCTCCACCTTATTAGAGACAATTTCCTGCTGTGCTTGCTGGCTTGCTTGCTTCTGGAGAGTCTCCACTTCCAGCAGGAGTGCTGGAGATTCAAACTCAGGTCCTCACGCTTGCAGGGCGACATGTTTCACACGCTGAGCTGTTCCCAGCCCCGACCATCACACTTCTTGGAGTAACCGAAGACTCAGTCTGTAGTACGATGACGTCTTCTTTTCCCTGTAAAAGTTCTATGATTTGTTGAGGCAGGATCTTGGATCGTAACTCAAAATGGCCTCAGACTCACAGGTTAGCTTCTTGAGTTCTGGGATTACAGTCGTGTGGCATCGTGCCTGATACATGACACAGTCAACATGTTGGGCTGTGGAGCCTGGTGAGAAGCCTCAGGTCATGAGGGCATGTATTTGAAGGAGAATGTAAACCCCGCCCCTTCCTCCTTGTCAAGTTCTCCCGCTGCTAGAAGTGCCTTAGTACAATGAGAGACCTGGCAGTGAGGAGCTGACCCTCCCTGGAGAATCCGGACATACAACTGAAGGTGCCGTGGAGCTGGGCCTTGAGAAGAGGAATGGGGATCAGCACAGGAAAAAGAGCAAACACTGGCTTCCACGCGGGAAGAGGCAGGTGCTCATTCTAGCATCCATTTCCACTTTTAAAACTGTCTCCTTTTCTGTTTTTTCTTCCTTTTCCCCACACCTCTACAATCATGAACACACTGCATAACCATTAGGAGTAGTGTTTGCAAGTGGCAGAAAACTCGCTCCACGTGGCTGGAAGGAAGGGAGGGAGTGCTGGGGTTTGTGTCGTCAAAATGTTTAAAGACAGATTAAAAACATTCAGCTCCAAGGACCCAACAACGGTGCCATAACCTGACCTTTCTCCAAGACTGAGGTTGTAGCCGGCTCACTCCATGGAACAGAGAAGGCTGCCCCAGCACCGGGTCTCAGTCATCTCAATGGCAGTTAATGGAGACTCTCTCTGTGGGGGCCACCTTCCTGGCTCCGATCAGATCCTTGAAACGCCCTGATTGGCTGCAGTTGAGAGCATTGGATTTCGTTAGAGATGGAGTCGAATTCTATGTAAAACATCCGGCCTGCCAACTGGGAGGAAGTGATCTTCTGAAGAAAGTAGGGCAGAGGAATGTGTGTTAGCCACAAGAACAGTGCATGTCTGTTTCCATGGAGCAGATGCCAGGAAGATGTAAGCTACTGAAGAGACCTCAGGAAGGATAGAACTTGACCCCGAGACTGAGAAACACAGCTGACCCAGAGCTCAGATGCTGCCCAGCCCCTTTTCTAGGCAAATGAGGCTGTGGAGACCAGAAAAGGCCATGTCCAGGGTCTCAGTCAACTGAATCAGAGTTTGGACTCAAACACAGGTTGATGGGAAGACCAGACCCAAGCTCTGTGGACCTCACTAGCTCCCTCATATCTACTTGTTTCTTTGTATGTTTTTTTTTTTTTACAAGGTTGTTAATTAGCAGCCGTAAAGCTCGGCAAACATTTTGATAGGCTTTAAAAGCTCATGAAAGCCACATTACATTTTAAGGCATGGTTCCCTAATTAACCCAATTAACTGTCAGACTCATACCCTGCTGTTTCCTAGATGAGGCAAGTCCCGCCTCTCATGCTCCAGCCCCGTTGGACAGGGCTTGGAGTGTTCTCGTCATGATCTCTCTGCTGTGCAGACACTGGCTTATCGATACCTGTGCGAACAGGTGCTGCCGGGCCAGCTCAGCTTAGAATCAACCCAGGCTAAGGATAGGCACATGGGGGGCTTCCTCAGTGATGCTGCCATTCCAGATGTCTGTCCTCAATCATAGCCTTGGCCATGTGGCTGTGCTTCCCTCAACAGTTGACAGACACAGACGGACTCCTGACCCCTGAATGACTCAGTTCTGGTTTGTGACGTGGTTCAAAGACATGGGCCAACTAGAGGCAACTCAGGATAGAGAATATGGAAGCCGGTATGGTGTATTCCTTTCTTAGGGTGGCCATCACAATAGCCCAGAGGGCTTCAAGATAGGAATGTATTGCATACAGCTCTAGAGATTAGAAGTCTAAGGTGTTGACAAGGGGTCTCCTGAGGTTTCCTGTCTTTGGTTTGTTGATGGCTACCTGTTCATTGTATCCTCTCTCTTATTCCCAAAACCTGGCATCTTTTTGTGTGTTCAAATTTCTCATCTTGGCCATGCATTTTATGGCTTTCAGCAGTGTTGAATGACAAGTCTAAGGAGTAAGGTTAGATCCTTCAATAAGGACCTAAAAGTTGGACTTGGATCATGAATTGTATTCTTAAATCTAAATGCCCGCTTCTTGAGTTCTTCCTATAAAATTTCTTGGAGTTTCACCCTTGTAGGAGTAGAATGTTCCTGGTAGAGTCTGGGGTCAGAGAGGAGTAAGTGAGGCAACAGAGATGCTAGTTACAGATGGGCATTTGCCTGGTGATGGGAGATATTGTAAAACCAAGGTCCAGGGCTAGAAAGATGGTTCAGCGGTTAAGATCTCTGGTCACTCTTCTTGAGGACTCAGGTTCTCAAGAACCCACCCAGAACCCACATGGCAGCTCATAACTGTCTGTAACTCCAGTTCCAGGGGATGAGGCCATCTTCTGGCCTCCATGCACACAGTGCAGACATTCATGCAGTCAGAATACTCCCATGCGTTAAATAAAAACAAAACAAGAACACCACCACCTAGGGTCCAACCCCAAGATCAAGGATAAAGACTAACATGATTTTATAATAAGGATGGTGTATTAGTTACTTTTTTCATTACTGTGACAAAATCCCTGACACAGGTGAGTTCAGGGAAGAAGGGCTTTTCTTGACTCACAGCTGGAGGAGAAGGAAGTCCACGCAGCTGGTCACTGCATCCACAGCAGGAAGCAGAGCAGGAGGAACATTGGTGCTCAAAGGCTCAGCTGACTTTCCCTTTCCATCCAGAGGCCTCAGCCTGTAGAGGGCGCTGCCCACTTCAGTTAGCATAATTAGATAACCCCTCGCCAAGGTTTGTCTTCTAAATGATCCTAGATCTTGTCAGGTTGACAGATGCTAGCCATCACAGATGATGACTGGGACCAAGATTACACCATCTCCTTTCTACAGAAAAGACAACTTTGCTTTCCACTGGGCTGAGTGTCAAGTCCGAGAATAAGATCAGACTCAGTGGTCAGAGGGTAAGATGACCGGGAGCCGCTGGGAAATGAAGTACTATTTGGGTCAGGACAGGCTATTTGGCAGTGAGAGGACGTCAAAAGTCGCCTGAGGGTTAGGCTGTTCTGAGAAAAGGCTAGTTCTGGGGGTCAGGTGCCCAGAAGGACCGAGAAGGACCATCCTTCCAGTGATTTCCATCGCTCATCGTCTAGTATGTCCTAGCCCCGATCTGTTTGACATACCGATGTATTTTAGTGGATGCCTCAACCCTGCAGAGCTAGAGTCTGCTCTGCCTTCTTCCTGTCCACTCACCTTCAAGAACATAATGAGTTTGTCTAGGTTGATATGTTTTATTGAAGCCCAGTGATGGTAGTATCACTGAAGGAATAAATCCTAAACTAATATAAGTTGAGTGTAATGTAAAATAGCAATTAATCTCCATTGTGGAGAATAAGAAAAATGAGCAAGACATTGTTGAAGTATTTATTAGCAAGAAAGACTGGACAAGTGTACTTGTTCTGAATGGTGGCTGCTTGGGTTTTTGGGTCATGTTTTTCTTCTTCTTCTTCTTCTTCTTCTTCTTCTTCTTCTTCTTCTTCTTCTTCTTCTTCTTCTTCTTCTTCTTCTTCTTCTTCTTCTTCTTTTGGTTTTTCGAGACAGGGTTTCTCTGTGGCTTTGGAGCCTGTCCTGGAACTAGCTCTTATAGACCAGGCTGGCCTCGAACTCACAGAGATCCACCTGCCTCTGCCTCCTGAGTGCTGGAATTAAAGGCGTGTGCCACCACCGCCCAGCGTGGGTTGTGTTTCTTTGTTTTTGTTTTCTGCCTCTCTCTCTCTCTCTCTCTCTCTGTGTATGCACGTGTGTGCACACTTGTTTAGGTGCACAAATGTGTGCAGGTACATGTGTGTGTTTGTGTATATTTGTGTGTACATTTGTGTGGAGTCCAGAGGTTAACCTTGGGTACCATTCTTCAGGAGCCAACCTCCTTATTTTTTTTTTTTTGAGACAGGGTCTCTAACTAGCCTAGAGTTTTCCAGGAAGGTAGGCTGGCTGGCCGGCAAGCCCTAGGCACCTGCCTGTTTTCTTGGGACTGGGATTACAAGTGTGTTTTACACATTCAGCTTTTTTATGTAATGTGAGTTCTAGGGGTTGAACTAGGGGTCCTCATGCTTGCAAGGCAAACACTTTACCAATAGACTGAGTTATATTCCTAGTCCCCCCTTGCTCTTAGATAGAGGTGGAGTGGGCCAAAGAATGACTCTAGAGCATGCAGGGTCAGAGGCATCTCTGGAGAGTGAGATATGTGATCTGAAGTTAAAATGCCTTGGCAATTCCTAGGAATTGTTTTTCCCCTACAAATGCTGGGCCACTCTTCCACATAGCAGTACTTTTTCATTGGGACCACCAGCTTACAAATAATGACATGGAGACTGCTTATTAATTATAAAAGTGCAGCCTATAGCTTAGGCTTATTCCTAACTTGCTCTTATAACTTAAATTAACCCATTTATATTAATCTACATTCTATCATGTGGTATTATCTCTCTTGTACCTCCTGTTCCCTCTTCCTGTCTCCTGGCTTTGCCTGCATGCCTAGATTCCTCCTCCCCTTCTTTTCTCTCCCTAGAAATCCCACCTATACCTCCTACCTAGCTATTGGCTGCTCAGCTTTTAGTATGCCAATCACAGTAACACATCTTCACACAGTGTACAAACATTCCACAACACCTTCAGGAACCACCCCCAATCTGTTCATCCCCACCAAGCACATGGACCTAAAACCAAAAGGTAACTGGAAAGGTTGGCACTGGAAGAAAAGAGTCCAAAGTTTTCTTTCCCAAGGGTGGAACATTGCTTCCAAAGATGGCTGCCAATAATTCCCCTATCGCTAGATACACAGGACGCCTCTTCTGTCTGGTTGTGCCATTTCTCCTCCTCAGAGTCTGTGACTGGCTGAGCTGTAAGAGGTCAGGCTGCATCTGTTCTCTGGCAGCCCTGAGCTACTGGAAGTCCAGTTAACTGCTGGAGAATGAGGACCAACTAGCTTACCCTCCCTCATACTGTAGCCACCTCTTCCTAAGGCTAGCAAGGAGAGGGGAAGATGAAGGGAACATTGTAGATAGAGACCATGCATTCACTTCATGACCACCTAGACTTGAATAATCACACAAAAACTATATTAATTACAGCACTGTTTGGCCAATGGCTCAGATATATTTCTAGTTAGTTCTTACATCTTAAATTAACCCATTTCTAGTCATCTGTGTATCGCCGTGAGGCTGAGGTTTACTGGTAAAGTTCTGGCATCTTTCTCCTTCAGCAGCTACATGGCGTCTCCCTGACTCCTCCTTCTTTCTCCCTGAATTCAGGAAGAATGTTTTCCTGTCTAGCTCTCTTCTGCCCTGCCATAGGCCAAAGCAGGTTCTTCATTAACCAATGGTAATAAAACATATTCACAGCATACAGAGTGGAATCCCACACCAGAACATAGCAGGACAATAATATAAATTGAAGGCTGCGGTTGGAGACTGAGTTCCTTGTCGGGGAAGGAACTGTCTCACACGTGGCATGTTGTTGATTTTGTACTGGGGATGAGGCCCTGTCCTTGTGCATGTTAGGCAAGTGCCCCCCACTGAGCTGTATCACCAGATCTGTGTTTTGTTTTGAGACAGGGAGTAACCAAATTGCCCAGACTGGCCTTAAACTTACTTACGTTGTAGCCCATATAGGCCTTGAACTCATGATCCTCCTGCTTTACCTCAGAAGCAATAGAATTATAGGCATGGACCATCAAGCCTTACATGTACTCAGGGATGTAGTTCAGTTGTTAGAATGCTTGCCTAGCATGCATGAAGCCCTAGGTTTAACCCCAGCACCACATAAAACAGATGCAGTGGTACATGCTTCCTATAATTCCAACACCAGAAGGGTGGAGACAGGAAGCTATTCTTGGTTACACAGTGAGTTTGAGCCTAACCTGGGCGACATGAGACCTTATCTCCAATAATTGTTTTTTCCAATAGACAGCATGCTGGGATATGGACAGGACCTGACTCTGTAAGAGCACAGGAAACATGCAAGGGGCTGGGAAGTTTGCCTGGGTGATCTCCGTTGGAAGGCTGAGTGCTCAGTGGGGAGGTCTCAAGCAGGTGGATTCCAAATCACTGTCTCTCTGTCCTGTCTCCTGTGGCTGTTCTAAGGGCTGCTGGCTGTGTCCTTCCCCTGTCCTGTGCCTCATGCATCACCAGAGCTGGCCTCTGAAGAGAGTCCCAGGTGAATGTCCTTGCTGCACTCATCTGATGACCTAAATTCAATCCTGGAACCCATGTAAAAGTGAAGGCAAGAATATGACTCCACGAAAGTTCTCCTCTGACCTACACACACACTCGGTGTTATGCATCCTCATGTGCGCTCACATATGTGAACACGTATAGCAATAATACTTGCAGAAGGACATGAGGCTCTCGTACTCACAGATAAACACTAGAGAAGCAGGAAATGTTAAACATGCAGGCTTTTCTTCTCGACAGAAGAGATTTACCCCTGGTTTCCACCCTGAAGGCTGGAGTGGATGCTGTTTAACAGCCTAGTGATCTTTTGCTAGCGTGTAGAGCCAGGCCTCAGTCGACTCATCCATTCTTGTGAAAGCAGTTCCACGTCCTTTGCTGAAAAGCGTTACTCTTATGCTTATTAGAAATTCTCCCGCCGGGCGGTGGTGGCGCATGCCTTTAATCCCAGCACTCGGGAGGCAGAGGCAGGTGGATCTCTGTGAGTTCGAGACCAGCCTGGTCTACAAGAGCTACTTCCAGGACAGGCTCCAAAGCCACAGAGAAACCCTGTCTCGAAAAACCAAAAAAAAAAATCCTCCCTCCTTAGACCCTTGTCCCGAGCATTGTTTTCAGCCCATAGACCCCATTTTTGTGGAAGAGGTACTTTGCAAAAGACTTGCACTTTGCCAAGGAGTTTCAATATAGCCATTACTTAAACTGTATCGTGATAATTGTCATGAAGAAACTGTTTTCCTAAGTTGTATTGGGCTTAAACATGTAAAAAATAAGCCATTCAGCATCAGACTCCAGAAGTTTAACCAGCCCAGCTAACTAAATTGTGCGGAAACCGGTTTCCTTCTTGCTGCTCATGGTTTGTTTCTCTGTCGGCTGTAGAGCTTGCAGGCGCCTCCACAAATAATAATAATAGATAGAGTAATGTCAGGCGTGGTGATAGGTACAAGAATGTTCTGGTAGCTTTGTTTGTGATGTGATGTTGCGTTGAAAAGGGCTAAGAAGCTAAGAGCACCTGGTGTTCTTGCAGAGGACCTGGTTTGATTCCCAGTATTCACATGGCAGCTAACAACTGTCTGTAATTCCAGTTCCAGGGGCTCTGATACCCTCTTCTGATCTCTGTGGACACCAGGCATACAGGTGGTACACACACTGACAAACAGGTAAAACACTCATGCACATGAAATAAAATAAATTTTTAAAAATTAAGAAAAAGAAGAAATTGGAAGATGCTGAAGATGAGGCGCAGTGGTGGACAGATCTGGGTTGAGAGCCCCAATACCACTAATGGAAAAGAACTTGGAATGAATGTATGCACCAAGCAAAAGGAATACAGTCCACAAATGACGGGGATCCTTCCATCTTAACAGTAAAGAAGCTAAAAGAAGTGACTCAGCTACATAACAGTCTTGGAGACACACAAACAAAATCCAAAAACTGATGTGTAAAGTAAATAATCCACTTCACTAAAAACCCAAGAAAGTATCTCATATGAAATATGTAGCTACATGCTTATATATGTATAAGTACTGTTTGGAAGTACTGGGCTGGAACTCAGCACATGCTGGAAAAGCACTCTACCACTGGGCTACGGTCACACAAGCCTGCAATATACATAATATACATGTATTATATGTAATATATTAACATTTTATTCATTCATTCACTCTGTGTGTGTGTTGTTTTTAGAAATGAGCTCTTTTTATTTTGTTTTGTTTTGTTTTGAGACAGGGTTTCTCTGTGTAACATCCCTGGCTGCTGTGGGACAATCTTTGTACACTATAAATATGTATTATTCTCATTGGTTAATCAAAGAGCTGACTGGCCAATAGCTGGACAGGTAGAAGTTAGGTGGAACTTGCAGACAAAAAGAGAGTGTGGGGAAGAAGGGAGGAGTCTCAGGAGTCACCAGGAGGCTCAGAGAGAAACAAATGAACATGTTGTGTTGAAAAAAAATACGTGGCAGAGCATAGATAAGAAATATGGGTTAATTTAAGATGTAAGAGTTAGTTAGTAACAAACCTAAGCTATCAGCCAAGCATTTACAATCAATAGTAAGTCTCTGTGTGGTTATTTGGGAGTGGCTGGTGGAACAGAGATGACCAGTGGTCCTGATAAAAAAAAAAAAAACTCCACCTACACCTGGCTGTCCTAGAACTCACAGAGATCTGCCTGCCTCTGCCTCCCAGATGCTGGGATTAAAGGCGTGTGCCACTATGCCTGGCTGGACACAGGCTCTTGCTAGGCTGGACTTGAACTCCTGGACTCAAATGATTATCTTAGTTTCCCACATTGCTGCGACTGCACTCAGTTTCATTTCGGGGATTGTGAGGACACCGGTTTTGTGGTCATTTGTTGTGGTAGCTCTAGGAAACAAATGCACCCCCAGCGCCTGTATCCGCGAACTTTGGAACTTCATAGGGGCTCTCTGAAGCCCAATGTTACTGAGAACCATGTTTTGCTGAAAGTTGTGGTTTCGGTCTGGAATGTGCTGCAAAGGCTCTGCCCTAGCTCGGCTCTGTGTCAGCTCGGCACTGCTGGAAAGTGGAAAAACCTTTGAAAGGCATGGTCCGGTGGGAGTTTTCAGGTTTACAGGAGTGTTATTTAAAGAGGATTGTGGGACACCAGCCTCCTTCTCATTCACCTCCTGGTCACCACGAGATGAGAAGCTTGTTTTGCTATTTGCTTTTCACCATGATATGCTGCCTCATTGCAAGTCCAGAGGCAAAGGGGCCAAGCCACCAGGGAGTGAAACGGATAAAACCAGGAGCCAAAATCAGCCTTTTTTTCTTTAAGTTGATTAACTCATGTATTTTGTAGCTGTAATAGAAAGCTGACTGACACAGAGAAACAGAATAAGGGCTGCTTGCCCCACACAACAGACCCTAATTAGAATATGAGGTCACAGATTTCCCTTATCAGGACCTTCTCCTGTAACTCCAGAGTTTTCAAGACCTGGGTGGTAATCTGGGGCTTAGGGTATTGCCATGCTCTCAACACCACCCATGGAGAAAACTAGAAAGTCTATGAGTAATCTATAGTCACTGCAACATTGTTGTCAAAGAGTGATTCCGGCTAGTTCCACGGACACTTGCCTGTGGCTATGGGATGTCCTTGCTGAGTGTTTACCTGTTCTTATCTGTCTCCCCGCTGAGTATAAATTCCATGATGTGGCTCACATGTCTGCTTCATGCAACACTGTTCTATGTGGGGTCTAATAAACACCAGTCAAGTTGATGCATGTATGCATGAAGGAGTAAATGAGATGAGGTCTCTAAAGCAATGGAGATCGGAGTGTTAGAGACAGCATCTAATCCTCTCACCCCAATCCCTTCCTTGGAGAACAAGAAATGGCAAATATGTAGCACACAGAAGTTCTGGTCACTTTCCTTCTGAGGGTGGAAACGGTTCTCAAATTCTTAGTCCAAGGGTTCAGCCGGCTCTCGCAATAAATTGCAGGAAGCCAAGAAAATGAAACTTGGTGGTAACAGGATTGAGGTGGTTCAGAAAGTTCTCACAGTGGCCATTTTAAAATACAGCTCTGAGCCAGGTATCGTGGTGCACAGCTTTAGTCCCAGGACTAGGGAGATAAAGACAGAAGGATCTCTGTGAGTTTGAAGACAGCCTGGTCCACAGAGTGAGTTGCAGGTCAGTCAATGCTACATTTTGAGATGCTGTCTCAACCCATGCTCTCCCCCTCATTAAAATACAACTCTGAAATTCTTTGCTATCCCTTCTACAGAGCCGTGGGATCTATGACCCTTCACCTTGACTCTTCATACTTGAACAGGAGAATATGGCGGAAATGATGCTGTGTGGGTTTCTAGGAAGAGACTTTTTTTTTTAAAGATTTATTTATTTATCATATATACAATGTTCTGCTTGCATGTGTCCCTGCAGGCCAGAAGTTGGCACCAACTCTTATTCCAGGTGGTTGTGAGTCATCATGTGGTTGCTGTGAATTGAACTCAGGACCTCTGGAAGAACAATCAGTGCTCTTAACCTCTGAGCCATCTCTCCAGCCCTACGAAGAGACTTTTAAAAAACTGTCAACCCAGGCATGGTAGCGCAAGCCTTTAATTCTGACCCTTGGGAGGCGGAGGCAAATGGATCTCTGTGAGGTCAAGGCCTGCCTGGTCTGCAGAGCAAGTTTCAGGATGGCCAGGGCAACATAATGAAACCCTGTTTTCTTTTAAAAAGGAGGTGGGGCTGGAGAACTGGCTCGTCAGTTAAGAGCACTTGTCGCTCTTGAGGAGCATCTAGGTTTGATTATCATTGCTCACACAGAACTGCCTAACTCCAGCCCCAGGGTAGCCAATAACCCTCTTCTGACCTCTACGGCATGTAAACACATTCAGACATGCAGGCAAAACACTCACATACATAAAAATAGTAAAATAAATTTTAAGAAAAAAGAAATAGAAACTCTTGACTTCCATTTCTTGTCCCTCTTTAGCCTAGGTTGGTCTTGAACTGGATAAATGGCTGAGGATGACCTTGAACTTCTGATCTTCCTGCCTCCATCTCCCAAGGGCTGGGACTACAGGCATGCACCACCATGTCAATTTTTTCTTACCCTTTTAAATGCTTTTTATATTCTCTTCCTATTTTTAATTCTAATTTGTTTATTACGAATGTGTATGTGTTTGAGTGTATGTCATGTGTGTGCAGGTGGCCTGTGGAAGCCAGAGGCATTGGATCTCCTGGAACTGGAGTTATAGGCAGTTATAAGTGGCTTGACATAGATCCTGGGAATCAAACTCAGGTCCTCTGCAAGAGCTGCAAGTGCTCTCAGTTGCTGAACTATCTCTCTAGTACCCTGTCTTGTGTGTGTGTGTGTGTGTGTGTGTGTATGACAAGTTCTTACCATGTAGTCCCGTTGGCCTGGAACTTACTACATAGACCAGATCTGCCTCTGCCTCCTGAGTCCTGGGATTAAATGTCTGTGCCATTATTGCCCAGCCTGTTATTTTTTTAAATATAGGATCTTGCTGCGTAGTGTAGGCTGCAACAGAACATGTGCTATAACCTAGGTTGGTTTTGAACTCACCATGCCCATGCTTCAGCCTTTCTAGTGTGAACAGTCATTACTGAAACCCAGCCCATGCTGTGAGGAAACTCAAGCTGCTTTGAGAAGAGACCCATATGGAGAGGAACCAGCAGCCAATTTGCCTTTAGTGGGGACAAACCCTCCAGCCTTGGTAGATACATTGCACCTGCCATGGCATTAGCAAAATTGAGCCATCTCTCCTGAACCCTGCCACGACTGCAGGATCCTGAGAAAAGCAAATGTGTTATGTCCTCTGCCACAAGTTGGGACTCTCACTGATCTCGACTCTCAGCTCTTCCACTGTGCTCTGTCTCTACAGTGAAGGTCTGTCTCCCTTCTCTGCCTTTAAGCCTCCTGCTGGGTACGCAGCCTGAAGAGACAGCTCACATCATATCCCTATCCGTGGAATGGAATGAGGGATTTCCCAGGATTTCTTAGCTTAAGGACCATCACCCGTCACCTTTCCAGCATCTATGTGGAAAACTCTACCAAAAGCTTCACAGCCAAAGATGTTTTCTGGGCTTGGGAATTAAGTGTGGGTTTTGCTTGAAGCCCATTTCATCTTTCATCCCTGTGGCTGTTTATTAACCTCACGCATTAGCTAAGAGATTTGCATGTCACGTCCAGTTCGTGGTTTTCCTGTCATGCCTGTTGTTCTCTCTGAATGTATATTCTCTGGACTCTGGGCAAGCATCTTTGAAGTTGCAGCTAAGTGGTTCTGAAACATGTTTAGACACCATTTAGCTGCTTGAATGACCCAGTGGCTGCCTCATTAACCTGATAAACTGTTGGAAGCCACTTGCTTGCTTTTTTTCCCCCTAGCACTGGGCAGTGGATCAAACGGACCCTCACCTTGAGGATACTTTGAGCTTCAGGAGGCCAAGGGGGCCTCCTAAGTAGAGACTGATGAGATCTCAATTTTAATCTCTGTGACATGAATCTCTCATACTCCTGTGACCTGGGACAACAAAAGACAGATAGACGCCTTGCTGAGGGTTTCCACATCTGTTTATTGGGGACAATGATAAACTCATAAAGGTTATTTTACTTTAGATTTTAAACCTTTATCTAGTTTTTGTTTGTGTGTATGCTTGTTGGTACGTGTACCACATGCATTCAAATGCCCTTGGAGGCCAGAAAAGGACATTGGATCACCTGGAACTGTATTACAAGTGATTGAGCGCTACCATGGGGATGCTGGGAACTGAACACCGGTCCTCTGTAGGAGCAGCAAGTACTCTTAACAACTGAGCCATCTCTCCAGCCCAAAGAGTTGCTTGAGGGGTCTGAGATGAGGCACACAATCCACGCATTAACGGCGCTCTTGGCCCTGTGAGATCAACACAAGATTAGTTCAAATGTACCACTTGCAAATGTAATAATACTTGTTAAGGTTCAGGACAATGTCCATACAAAATCCTGTGGACTTCACAGCTCATTTCTATAGGGATCTGACTGCAGGCTTCTGGAATGTGTCTTGAGAAGTGGTGAGATTCAATGGTTAGAGGTGTGACCTCCGATACTTTACTCTGTGTGTGATTTTGGTTGCGTCAACCTCTCTGGGCCTCTGTTTTATTATTTGCAAGTGGAGATGTAATAAACACCTCTTCAGGCTATTACAAAAATGAAGGAGGGGCTGGAGAGATGGCTTAGTGGTTAAGAGCACTGACTGCTCTTCCAGAGGACCTGGGTTCAATTCCCAGCACCCACATGGCAGCTCAAGACTGTCTGTAACTCCAGTTCCAGAGAATCTGGCATCGTTATACCAATGTACATGAAATAAAGTTAAATAAAGTTTTAAAAAAAAATGAAGGAAAGAAGCATTTAGTAAACACCCAGAACAGACAGAGCTACAACAGACTGCTACAGGGGCAGTCGTTAGCACCCTGCACTTTGTTAATCCAGATGTGGAATCTCATCTGTTTCTTAATTTCCACATCAACTCTGCTCCCCGCCAATATCTGAACTGCTGTTTAGATGGTACCCTGTTGATACATACATCTTTTATGGTTGTACATGCTAGGCAAAGATGAGTTTAAAAATGTAAACATACAGAATAAAAGAACAAGTCAAAGTA
Organism: Ondatra zibethicus; assembly: GCA_004026605.1. Classification (NCBI taxonomy): domain Eukaryota; kingdom Metazoa; phylum Chordata; class Mammalia; order Rodentia; family Cricetidae; genus Ondatra; species Ondatra zibethicus. The sequence goes on from PVIU01012281.1 coordinate 19,576, forward strand.
AAAGAAAATTGGAATAGTAGGGTTTATAGGAAGTGTTTCTCAAGTCTGGGCCTACATCTGAAGGCTTAATGCTGCGGAGGATACTGAAACAGGCATCCAGATACATGGGTCAACATGAGCCGTCCATCAGAGTGTGTGCAGATGGAGGCAGAAAGTGATAATGAGGACAACAGTGGCCACTCATCGTGAACCTCCTGTGTGCCACACACTACGCCTAGCGTTTCACATTTAACTCTCACCACCTAAGAAGGTAGCTGACGCCATTGTCACCTAGGGGCTGTGTTTACAGATCTGGGCAATTAACGGATGAAAAAATAGTTCCTTACTGACTCAGAAAGCTAGCGAGAAAAGCATTCTAGAGCTTTTTATTTTGGGCGAAGGTGGAGTGGGGGTGGGGTCAGAGTGTGCCTGTCACAGCTCAAGTGTAGAGGTCAGAGAACAACTTCTGCCGTGTTGATCCCAGGATTTGAACTCAGGTCTTGTCTGGTTTGACAACAAACCCTTTTACTCAATGAGCCATCTTACCATCCCTATTTGTTTATTTTTGAAACAGGCTCTTGTGTATTCCAGGTTGGCCTCCAGCCCACTATACAGCTGAAGAGGAGGATTGCCTTGAATCTGATCCTCGTGCCTCCATTTTCCAAATGCTGGGTGTGGCGCTCTGGATCTGTATCCTCAGCCCTGGAGAGGGGTGGAGATGGGTTTCAGAAGCTCGCTAGCCAGCCAGTGTAGCTGAATCAGCAAGCTCCTGGTCTAGGGAGGGACTCCATGTCAAAAAAATAAGGTGGAGAGCCACTGGGGAAGACACTTGATGCTGACCTCTGGCCTATGCGCACATATGCACACATGCATATGAGGATTTACACACACTCAAACACAAAAATATAATCCAGAGAATGCCATCAGAAGGCATCAGAATAAATGATCTCTTATTCCTTTGGAGAAGAGAGCTGTGCTTTCACATTGACAAACGTTTCTGTTTGAGGCTTTGACCTATCTCCGTCAACCAGAGCAGGCCCATTCTTCTCTGGTTAAATTTTTTTTTTTTTTAGATTTATTTTCATTTTTGCTGGGTGGTGGTGGTGCACACCTTTAATTCCAGCACTCAGGAGGCAGAGGCAAGGGGATCTGTGAGTTTGTATGCAAGGCCATCCTGGTCTACGGAACTAGTTCTAGGATAGCCAGGGCTACACAGAGAAACCCTGTTTCAAAAAAAAAAGATTTATTTTCACTTTTAATTATGTGATGTGTGTATGGCTGTGTGTGAATATGTGCATGGCCTCTGTGGAGGCCAGAAGGTGGTACTGGATCTCCTGGAACTGGAGTTACAGACAGCTGTGAGTCATCCGACTTGGATGCTGGGAACCGAAAGAGGATCCTCTGCAAGTACAGTACTTGCTCTTCTGAGCCATCTCTCTAGCCCCCTTGCATGTTTTTTGTTTGTTTTGTTTTTTGAGACAGAGACTCATTTTTGTAGCCTTGGCTGGTCTGGGACTTACTATATAGACCCAGTTGGTCTTAAACTCACAGAGATCTGCCTGCCTTTGCCTCCAGAGTGCTGGGTTAAAGGCGTGCGCCACCATGCCCAGCTTTGTGTCTCCCTAGTTCCCTGGAGGCAGGGTCTTTGGCTGAACGTGGATCTTGTCGTTTTGGCCACATTGGGGTCTTCCTGCCTCTGCCCACTTCTGTTACATACTCGCTTTTCCCTCAGGAGATCCACTTCACTGTTAAACAAGGAATAATCAAAATACAGTCCAGTAAAATAAAACAAAACAAACCAAGAATCCACAGACACTGCGGTCAGACAGGTGTCCCTTGCCCTTTCAGCACCCACGACACAAAGTGTGCCATTAACCCTTGTTTCCAACTTCCGCATGAGCACTGAACTGAGCATCTGTTTAGGACCGCACCAACGTCTGGCTCTGAGAAAATCTCTGACCCGGAAGAAGGAACTGTGCCGAACTTCCACAATTTCCTGGCTCACCTAAGAGGTCAAGGGATGGAGAGACTTAGGGGCTGGGCACGTTCTTTCCAGGGTGTGGATTGCTTCCTGGAGCTGGGACTTCTCTCCCATATCAAAAATAAGAATCTATTTCCTGTTCATTATATGTACCTGAAAGGTAAAACAGGCCCTGCTTTTGGAAAGCCTCTTAATTGCAGCTTTATAAAGAGGCTCCACATGCAGACTGGGGGGGGAAATTAATTGGTCTTCCAGGGAGCAGCTGAACGAAGTCTGGTAATTGAATTTCACAACCAATGCCTCCCTCTGGGTGGCCGGAGTGAGATCTGGAATGGATAATCCAAGCTTTCTCTGTGTAAATGGCTTGGGGTCCTCAACATTTCTTTCTTTCTTTTTTTTTTTTTGGTGGGCATCGCTCATTCACACTTTCATCAAGAAAAAAGAAATTTACATTTCCTTACAAACTCTAAAATGATAGAAAGGGAAAAAAACGGGGGGTGGGGGAGGGGGCTGGCCTCATCTGGAGATGCAATTTGGCAGGCCCTTTGCAGAGACTGGGGAAGAGCCAACTCAGAAAATAAATTATTGCTTGAAAACAGGCTGTGTGAGAGTGGAGCTGCAAACCCAGCTGCTAGGTATCAGAGCCTCAGGGCTCCGTTCCAACATGACTTATGCTTGGTGAGGTCGGGAGGAGGAAGAAACACGCGAGGTCATGATGCCAACCCGTACCTTCAACTGGTGGCTATAGACTGAACTGGCCTCCTCGAGATTTAACTCACCTGACAACCCAGCAAAGATTTAACCTGTGTGTTTCTGGCTCAACAGAGTAGTTACTAGTAAATCACCCTGGCCTTTGGACATGTAAGTCAGGCAACCAACCCTTTGAAAGGGTACCAGACCTTTTCAACTCCTGAAGTCCAGGTTAGAACCAGCAATGCAAAATACAGTCAGCTGTCTAGATCTGTGGGTTCAGTAGCTAAGGATTCAACCAAATAGGAGTAGAAAATATTAGAACAACACAACCCCCTACCATGTTTATATTCAGCACATAGAGACTATTTTTCTCATCATGATTCCCTAAACAACAGCCTCACAAATATTTACATAGAGTTTACACTGTATAAGGTAGGGGAAGCCTCCTAATGTTGTGGAGTCCTTTAAGTATATGAGAGGATGTGAGCGGGTAACAGGCAAACACTGCAGCCTTAAGCCCAGGGCCTTGCACACACAGGCGAGTGGGGAACCTCAGAGCTACATCCCTAGCCCTGTTGTTTTATGTAGAGGATGAACATCTTTTGATTTTGCTGTCTGACAGGTATATATGTGTCTGTGTGTCCTGGAACCAAGCCTCTGTATATACTAATGGATGGTTATATATTACTAGAAATATAAAGAATAAAAGGAATGTGATGTGAACTACAAATGCAGATCACATATGTAATTTAAAAATTCTTAGGGGCTGAGGAGATGAACCAGTGGTTAAGAGTAGTTACTGCTCTCCCAGCGAACCTGAGTTCGTCTCCCAGCCCTCATGCCAGAATAACGTGCTCACCGGGGTTTGATGGCCACCAATCTAGTGGTGACAGACTTGTCTCAAAGGTGTACTGTTATGTCCAAAGCCTTCTCCCCCCAGCCCAAATAGCAGTGCTGGTGACATTGTCCTAAACAGAAGGACTTGGGTCAGTAAACAGAAGAATTGTTACAGGGGAAACAAGCCTATAAAGGATTTCTATTTACGAGAAAAGTAGATCAGCTATAGTGGGTTCCTAATCAGCAGGAGCTTTGTTAACCTGGGCAAGGGTCAATCCCAACAGTCTGTATCAACCCAGATCCCTACCCTGCTGGATGTCACATAAATCTGCTTGTCCTTCTCTCTGCCCCCACCCCCAGTCCAGAGATAGCCTTGGTGGTTTGATCCCCAACAAACTTTTCTTTCTACCCATGGATGGTCCAGTTTGGTAGTTTCTCTGCACTATCTCAATTGAGCAAGATGCCCTGTGTCCTGGCCTTTGCACATCTGCATGAGTGTGCACAGCCACACACATGTACAACAACAGTATCTACTTGAGTCATTGTAATGGAGGGAAATTGGCAGAGAGAGGTGGGGCTTGTTTGTAATCCAAGAACTCAGGAGGCTGTTCAGGAGGCTCATAAGTCTGAGGCCTGCTGGGCATAGTGGTATTTAATATCAACACTCTAGAGGCAGAGGCAGTTGGATCTCTGTGAGTTCAAAGCTACAGAGTGAGACACTATCTAAAAAAAAAAAAATCTAATAATAAATAAAAGAAGTCTGAGGTCTGCCTGGGTTACATGATGAGACTCTGTCCCCAAAAGAAAAGTAAGAAGGAAATCACTACTGAGGTAAATCCAGGAAAGAAAGGAAGTGAACAATACTGTTGCGCGTCCAAAAAAACAAACTTGAAATAATTCAAAGACCAAAACTGTCCAACCCACAGAAATAAAACACATTTCTGGCTGGGGGAGGAAACCTTGGACCAGAACATTTAGCAGAAGCTGAGCTCACTAAGGAAGCCAGGACTCGGCAGGCACGGAGTTCTGCCCCTGCCCAACCATAATGTCCTTGAATTGATAAAGGGCAGAAAAAGACACCCAAGGCAGCTCTTCAGCTCGATTTCAAAGGGGAAAACAAACTGATTTTAGTCACAGAGGGATAGGGATTAAGGGCTATGCAGAGAAAATAGAACATAGACAAGGTCATGAAAATGGGAGCCAGGTACAAAGACGAATTAGCATACTCTCTTGCTCTTCCAGCGCGTGCAAATGTGGGTGTCATTCTAGTTTCATTCTGTTGGTGTGACAAGTATGAAGAGTAGCTTAGGGAAGGGAAGGTTTATTTCAGCTTACACTTACAGGTTACCATCCATCATTGATGAAAGTCGGAGCATGGACTTGAAGCAAAAGCCGTGGAGGAATGCTGCTTAGTGGCTCACTCCCAGGTTCATGCTCAGCTGGCTTTCTTATGTAGCCTGGGACCACCTGCTCAGGGAATGGTGCTGCCCACAGTGGGCTGAGCCCTTCAAGAGACTCCCCCACAGACATGTCCACAGGCCGGTCTGATCTAGGCGGTTCCTCAGTTGAGACTCCTTTCTCAGGTGACTGCAGGCTGTGTTGAGTTGACAGCTGAAGCTGACTAGAACATGTGTGTGGATACCATAGCACATGTGTGTGGATACCACCACCCCCTCAATCAAAAGTAGCACAACTCAGACCTTCTATGGGAAGAAAGCATATCTAAAAAGATAGATGAAAATTGCTTTACATTTCAAAGATAAAAGTATATGTGATTAAAAAAAATATGATGAAGTTTAATTAAATAAAACTTTTGGCAGGTCTAGGCATTGAACCAAGGACCTCACACATTCAAGGCACTGCCACTGTGCTATATCCCCAGCCCTTTAATTTTAGTTTTCAAAAGAACACAAGGTAAGATGATAAAGTTAGATGGATAGGACCCAAGGAGGCCAATTGAAAGCCTAAATTATGACTAATAAATTTAAAAACTCAGAGAACACACTTCTGAAAAACACAAATCCTAACCCAAAGGAAAGAGTCTAGATGACCATTATGAACTTGGAGGAAAGGAAAATGGGCTTAAAACTAGAGGGGTTGTCAGGATGGCTCAATCAGTGACAGCGCCTGCTGCTATGCCTGCTTCTGCCCAAGTGTGTTGCAAAACAAAACAAGTCTAACAAGTATGGGAAACAAAGATTCAATGTAAAGAAAACTGACATCAGCAAATACAAGGGAAGACATTATCAAAATAGTAAAACAAGGAGATTTCTCTGAATAAAACAAAGCACAAACCCAAATATAAAGAAATACAGTGTTTTTTGGAAAGTATAATTAAAAATATCTCATACTGAGACATAATCTATCATGAGAACTCCAGAACATTCCATGAGGAAAGATGAGCAATTTCAGCAGTGTCTAGGGAGCATACAAAGGAACGGTATTGAACTCCACCTGCCCATTAAAATCAATTTACCATGAAGCAAACTCTTAGAGGTAAGACTTAAAACTATTACATTCTTAGAAGAAAAAATTAGGTGAAAAATCTTTGTGTTAGGCAAATCTTGTAAGTGTAACATCTCAAACAGACTAGATAAACAGGACCTCACCAGAGTTAAAATGTGTATACTGCAGCAGGAAGAGCCCATGAAGTGGGAGAAGCTATCTGTAATTATACACCTGGAAGAATCAGTTTCGAGATAGCAGAAAGGACATTTAATAACTCAACAGTGAAGAAACAAATGCCTTTAACTAGCACTCTGAAAGTTGATGCAGGAGGATTGTGAATTTGAGGCTACCTTGCGCTATATCGTGAGATCCTGTCTCAAACAACCAAATAAATAGCGTACAAACAAATGTAAATGGGCAAAGCAGCTGGGGTGGCATATGCCTGTAATTTTCCCTACTTGAAAGGCTAAAGCAGGGAAATCTTGAGTTTGAGGACAGCCTGGGTGCTGCCTCAAAAATCAATCAGAAGATGGGGAGTGGATACTAAATACATTGTATTCATTCATATGCTAAAATTATTCATATACTAAATTCATTCATATACTAAAGAGTAAATAGAAAATAAATGACTTTTTTTGTTTTGATATTTTGAAACAGGGTTTCTTGTACAGCCCTGACTTTTCTGGAACTCACACTATAGACCAGGATGGCCTTGAACTTACAGAGATCCACCTGCCTTTGCTCCTGAGTGCTGAGATTAAAGGTGTGCACCACCACCACTCAGCAATAAATAACTCTTAATGTTAATGGTCTCAACTTCCCAATAAAGAAGACTATTAATTAATTAAAAAAATCAAATGAAAATTAATGAAGGATTAAAATGGACATTTCTGTAAAGAGAGGCGAATTGCCAAGAAGCACAGGGACAGATGCTCATCATCATTAGTCACTAGGGAAATGCAAATTAAAAACAACTAACAGTCAGCAATGCTGGGGAGAAATTGGACCCTCAGAAAACTGCTCTCGGGAATCTAAAACACTGTGGTCACCCAGAAAATAGCTTGGCAGTTTCTTGAAAGATGAAACAGAGACTTGGGGACCCCTCCTGTACGTGCATCCCAAAGAACTGAAAACTTGTTTGCAGTGAAATCCATGCCGATGTTTGGACAATGTTACTCATTTTAGCCTCAAACTGAAAATAACCCAATTGCTACTCATCAGTTGTGTATTGATATTTGCACTGTGGCGGTTAATCTTGTTAATCACCCTGACTCACAGGCCAGGGCCCTGGACTGAATAAGGGGAAATCGAGTGAAGCTCCAGCGTCCATCTGTTTACACTTCCTGAGGGTGCAGTGTGGCCAGCGCCTCACAGCCTCGCTGCCAGGCTTTCCACACCGTGCTGGACAGAACCCTCAGGGGAGGAGCCAAAGCAAACCTTCCTTGTTCAGGTTGCTTTTGCCAGGTTTTTTGTTACAGCGATGAGTAAAATAACAAATAGGTATACCCAGAGTGTTATTCACCAGGACAGAGAGATGGAGTTCTGAAACATGCTATGACATGAATGAAATTTTTAATTTTTATTTGTTTGTTTGTTTGTTTTTATTTATTTTTGCTAAGTAAAAGAGGTTAGACCCCACCCCCTCCAAGCAACATGCTGATCTGATTCCATTTATGTGTAATGTCCAGAATGGGAAAAATCTAGAGAGTGAAAGTAGTTTAAGGATAGAGACTGGGGATCTGGGCAGAGCGGAGGGGGAGGGAATGGAAAGTGACCAAGAGAGGGCATAGTTTTTCTTTCTAGGGCAGTGAAAACATTCTGGAGTTACAGAGCAGTGGTGGTTGCACAGCCTTGTGAACTATTAAATCTACTGAATTTTATACTTTAAAATGGTAATTCTAGGGGCTGGGGAGATAGTTAAGATCACTGACTGTTCTTCCAGAGGACCCAGGTTCAATTCCCATCACCCACATGCCACTTACTGTCTGTAACTCCACTTCCAGGGGATCCAACACCCTCACGCAGACATATATGCAGCCACAACACTACTACACATAAAATAAAAACAAACTTTTTAAAAATTAACCACAAATCTCTTTAAAATAGTGGATTCCATTCATGGTTTAAATCCCAATAAAATACATACAAGAAAGTCCATCAAACCTATCATTGGAAAGCAAAAAAGCCATTTTGCAAAATGAGGCAAAAATAGTATGGATAAGAAAAAATTAGGAAGTAAAAGGATAGGAGGAAAGTCTGTTATGGTTTCAGAATGAGCAGACAGACAAAACCAAAGTGTAATATAAAAACTAACCACAAGGTCAAGGGCTTTGCAGCCTTGAGTCATAAATCTGAGACGGCTATTATTAATACAATCTAAGCTATTATAAATATAATCTAAGACGGCTATTATAAATACAATCTCTTGAAGTGTGCAACTATTTATTTTGAATTTCAATATTTTTTAACTTCTTCAGTTCCCTTTTCTTCTAGTAAATGTTACCCAAATGTGCAAAAGCAATAATTCTTATTAAAATTTGAATCTATAATACAATCCCACCTTAATCAAGTATTTTGCTAGTTCCATGCTGGCATAGAGCAATGTTTACAATGTTGTTTCTTTGGTGTGAGGTCTAGATTCTAGTATCTGGTGTGGTTTCTTCCTCTTACCTCTTCTTCTTAGATTCATTGAATTCTTCATAAAAGGGTTCTATCACTTTCCCCAAACAATGAAGAAAACATGCTGAGATTTGACATGATAGAATATGGTTTGTTAAATTCTGTAGACCAGGCTGACCTTGAACTCATGGAGATCCGCCTGCCTCTGCCTCCCAAGTGCTGGGACTAAAGGCATGTGCCGCCACCACCTGGCTTTTATTTTTCTTTATTTTAAAGATTTCTGCCCCTATCCCTTGCCATGACCTGAACGACTGAGTCCTGGCAACCTGACTGATGAGAGAGTGAAGAAAGGACAGATACACAGATGCAGAAAAGCCGGGATCGGGCGGGCCGTGCACTTTGATGGAGACGCATCTCAGCTGGGAGATAGAACTTCTTATGTAACTCTGAGAGGAGGCGGGTCTATTGTACAGCTGGACACGGAGGCAGATTTAGCTCATCTGGGTGGGCAGTCTCTCCAGCGGAGCAGTCTCTCCAGCGGAGCAGTCTCAGTCTGTAATCAGCCCAAAGGAGGAAGCTGCCAGGTAGGTGGATACTTTATGTCAACATCCCCACACTGACCAGGGGAAAGCTGTGTATTTCTTACTGCGGGAAGGTTTTACCATTCCCACCTGGCTGAGGCACTGGGGTCCTTGACTTGTCCATGCCCACATCAACAATACACTTTCACTCAGCACTTCATCCATTCCCACAATCCCTTCTGAAGGAAACTGACCCAACCTTTAGTCTAGAAAACGCTAAAAGAACTGTGGTTTGGGCCAGCACTAGAGAGGCAGAGGCAGGCGAATCTCTGTGAGTTCGAAGCCAGCCTGGTCTACAAGAGCTAGTTCCAGGTCTTGGTCTTGCAGACATATGCCTGTCATTGTGAGTTTGCGGCCAGCCTGGGCCAGTCGATGAGTCCCAGGTCAGAGATAGACAATGAGGCCCTGTTTCAAAACAACAAACATTCCACTACCTAAACAACAAGAAAGAAAAGAAATGAAGAATTGTGATCTTTTGTTTTTGCTTCTTTAGGAGAGAAAAGGTATCTCAATAGCCTTGGCTTCCTCTGAGGAATCTACGCCATAGATGAGGAAGGCAAGATGCAAGTGCCTTGACTGGGGTGTCTGCGTAAAAACATGGCCCCAAAACTGTGAAAGAGACTCCTTTCAAAGACCATAATACAAGCCGAGACTGGGGACTAGAAAGATGTTGCCACAGCCTAGACCAGCAGCGCTTAGACCTGCGATAGCGCCAACTCCAGGCGTTCTGGATCCCTGTTCCTAAAGAAATAAAAGAGCCCCGTGTGGAGGCTCAGCACTCAGAAGCAGAGGCAGGCAGATCTCTAAAATTGAGGCCAGCCTGGTCTACAGAGTGAGTTCCAGGACAGGCAGGGGTACACAGAGAAACTGTCTCAAATACCCAAATAAAAAAAAAATAAAGAAAGGAGCAAACAATAAGAAGAATGTCTAACAGTTCCCCCGAGAGCAACAGAATGGTTCACCACGGTTCCATACCGAGACTTTCGGGCTGCAAGTTGACTAGTTTTTGGTGTTATCCTGTCTCTCTCTCTCTCTCTCTCTCTCTCTCTCTCTCTCTCTGTGTATATGTATGTGTGTGCGTGTAGGTATGTGTGTCTGTTTCCGTGTGTGCTGGTGTGTATGTACATGTGTATGAATGCATGGGGAGGCCAGGGACAACCTCGGTGTCATTCCTCAGGAGCTGTTCACTAGGTGTTTTGAGACTCTGGGTCCTGAGGCTCACTGATGAGGCTAGATAGACTAGCCAGCCAGAGCATGTCTGTCTCTGCCCTCCAGCACCGGGGATCGCGATTACACGTGCACTCTACCTTGCCTAGCTTTTACGTGGGTGCTGGGGATCAAGGTCTTCATGCTTACATAGCAGGTACTTTACCATGATGGTTGCTCTTAGCTGTCACCTGGAGAGTGTGTCTCTGTGAGGGATTGGCTATATTCCTCACTATGGGTATGTCTGTGGAGGGGTTGTCTTGATTACTGTGACAGCTTGAATGTCATTGGCTCCCAAAAGTTCATAGGAAGTGACACTATTAGGAGGTGTGGCCTTGTTGGAGGTGGGCTTTGAAGTCTCATATATGCTCCAGCCGCGGTCAGTGTCTTAGACCACTTCCTGTTGTTCCAGATCAAGATGTAGGACCCTCACCTCCTTCAGCACCATGTCTGCCTGTACACTGCCACGTCCCACCATGATGATAATGGGCTGAACTTACCAACTGTCAACCACCCCAGTTAAATGCTTTCCTTCATAAGAGTTGCTGTGGTCATGGTGTGTCTTCACAGCAATAGAAGCCCTAACTAAGACAGTTACCTTAAATTAACTAATTTAGCAAGACCCAGCCTAGTGTGGGTAGCAGCATTCCCTAGGGAGGAGGCTTTTGGAGAAAAATTCAGCCTGAGAGACCCTCAGGGAATGTGAATCAGGGACCCAAAGTGGGCCTTGTTGAGAATCATGAGCTTGCTTGGTGTGGAATTTCTCTTCGTTCCTATCTCACCCAAAACTTCTTTTTCAGTGCTGTTTATTATTACTATTATTGTCTTTAAAAACAGGGTCTTTCTACATAGCACAGGCTAGCTTGGAACTCACATCTGACTCAGTGCTGATTTTAAAATTCTCTTTTTCTTGAGCTCTTTCACTCTTTCTGTATGAATGTATTTTGAGACAGTGTCTAATGGTGATCAAGCTGGCCTTAAACTGGCTGTGTAGCCAACGATGACCTTGAACTTTTGATCCTCCTGCCTTCTCCTCTCAAATGCTGAGATTACAGGCCTATACCACTACGCCAGGTTTTATGCAGTGCCTGAGACGGAACTCAGGGCGTTGTGCATGCCAGGCAAGCACTCTGCCCACAGAGCCACACCCTCAGCCCACCACATCTGTCTTTTCTTCTTATCAACAAACATTTATCTCTCAGCCATTTCCAGAAAGGTAGGTTCTTTGAAATATGTGGGATTATTGTCCATTCCGAGAAAATTACCTACATCAGGCCTGATCATGGACCCTGGAGATCAGCAAAGAGAACAGCAGGCTTTGTTTTGTTTTGTTTGTTTTGTTTTCTACCATTCACTTTATGAGGCCTGCTCACCGCAGTGTCAATACCGGATGCAATTACACGTGTAACCCAGATGTCCCCAGTGCCCCTTGCTGTGAGTGCTCTCAGCAAGAGGGGCTCAGGCAAAGTTCCACGGCCTGTAGGGCCACAGGTTCCCTCCTCAGGTGCCGGGAGCCCCCGGGGGACTCCTGTTCAGTAAAATCTGCCTTCCAGGGTCCTGATTCTGATATGAATCTCAGTGACCCAGATGTGAAACATACACAGACAAATAACAATTCAAATCACAAAAAGCATTCATGGGTATAATTAGATTTTTTTTTCTCAGCTGGTAAAAATTTTAAATACAGACAAGAACAGAAACTAATCTAATAAATGCATGTGCACTCCAAATCAGAATTTAGTGTTACCACTTTACAATGTTTCCTTCTGATTTTAAAAAATATCTAATAGGATATAAAGCGAAATCTCTCATGCATACCCACCTCCCTAGAGAATCCACAGGAACTTGGTATCTACCCTTTAAAAACTTATTTTCATATGTCTACTGTATCATAAGTGCCTATCTTGCATGGTTTTAAGATGCCCATAATTGTATCATATTTTATTTTCTGCAACAGGCTTTTAATGCAATAATGTGTTCTAGAGAGCTCTCTTGGATGATATATATAGACACAGATACATACAGTTCATTCATATTAACTGTTATGTAGCAGTTTATCACATGAATATTTATAAATTTGTCTATGCAAAACTCCACTTGTAGATAGTTAAGGTTTTTATAAATTTTCCTTTGTGACAAACAATACAGCAAAAAGCAGATATTCTTGGATGTATTTTCTGAACACACGTGTAAGAGTTTCCTGTTAGCTGGGTGGTGGTGGAGCACGCCTTTAATCCCTGCACTCAGGAGGCAGAGGCAGGCGGGTCTCTGTGAGTTTGAGGCCAGCCTGGTCTACAAGAGCTAGTTCCAGGACAGGCTCCAAAGCTACAGAGAAATCCTGTCTTGAAAAACCAAATAATAATAATAATAATAATAATTCCTTTTAAATTTTCTAGAAGTAGAATTACTAGGTCTTTTGTGCTCTGTGGGCTAGCCTGGGCTTGTTCTCTAGCGAACAGCAGAGCTCTTAGAACAGAAACCTGCAGAGCTTCTGGTGTCTCAGGCTCAGACTAGCACAATGGTTTCTGCCTTGTTCTGGTGGCTGACTCTAGTCTAGTTCAGACTCAAGGAATTGGACAGTGGTTGGAGATACAGCTCAGCAGTTAGGAGCACCATTGCTCTTCCAGAAAACTGGGGGTCGATCCCTAGCACCCACATGGTGACTCACAACCATCCATAACTCCAGTCTCGGGGTCTTTTGACCTCTGTGAGCACTGGATGCACACATGACGCACACACACACACACACACATATGCCCATAAAATCCACAACACATAAAATAACAAATACACATAAGATAAAATAATATCTTTAAAAAAGTGTTGGTTTTTCAGAAGACCCAAGTTCTGTTCTCAGCATCCCCCATTGTTTCATTGCCCCAGGGGGTCTGGTGCCCTCTTCTGGCCTCCATTCACCTATTCTCACGTGTACATACCACCCTGCAACCCTCCCCCAGCCATATAACAAAATTTAAAATAATAGAGCTGGACAATACAGTAGCATGTGCCTTTTCCCCCAGCACTTGGAAGGCAGAGGCAGGTGGAGTTTTGTGAGTTTGAGGCCAGCCTGGTTAAATGGAAAGTTCCAGGACAGCCAGGGCTATATGAAGAGATCCTGCCTCAAAACAAACAAACAAATAAAAATAAATCAGAGAGAGAGGGGGGGTGCTCTTGGAAGTGACACCTGTGGAAAAGAAGCCTTCAGGACAGGATGGAAGGAGTCCTCCATTTATGAACTAAGGTGTCAAGGAGCACTTTGGAGTCCTGATTTGGTGCAAGGGATAAAGCCCCAGCTTGCTTCTGAGCTGATTAGTTACAGTAATAGGTATCTCTAAAGAGGGAGCAGAAAAGTAAATTCCTCAAGATAGTCTGATACTCTTGGTCAACGGTTACCCCAGCACTAAGTTCCCCATTCTGTCTGTATGGGATGCAGAACTCTCTCCACTGCCAGTTCTTAAGAGTTGCAACACTATTATGGGACGGGTGGAACAGGCTACCGCTGTGTGACTCAAGCTGGCCTGGAGTGTGACCCTGCTGCCTCAGTTTTCCAAGTGCTGGGAGTACTGGTACCACCCATGCCTGCCTCTTGCTGCTAGTTCTATGTGTGTGTGTCTTGTGTGTTTGTTTGAGAATTTTTGTCGTTTTTTGTGAGACAGGGTTTCTCCGTGTAGCCCTGGCTGTCCTGGAACTCACTCTGTAGATTAGGCTGGCCTTGATCACACAGGTCCGCCTGTCTCTGCTGGGATCAAAGGTGTGCACCACCACCTTCCAGCTAAGATGGATTTCATTATATGGTCTTGGATGGTTTGGAACTGGTGATGCAAAGCAAGGTGTTCTTAAAGTCAGAAGGATCCCCCTGCCTCTGTCTCTGCTGGGATAAAAGTTGTATACTGCCACGCCCAGCATTGGTCCCAATTATTTTTTGTGTGGTTTTTTTTTTGATTGTATTTATTTATTTTGTACACAGTGTTCAGCCTCCATGTATGCCTGCAGGCCAGAAGAGGGCACCAGATCTCATTATAGATGGTTGTGAGCCACCATGTGGTTGCTGGGAATTGAACTCAGGACCTCCGGAGGAGCAGTCAGTGCTCTTAACCTCTGAGCCATCTCTCCAGCCCCCTGTGTGGTTGTTTTTTAGATTTATTTTCTGTACATTAGTGTTTTTTCTGCATGTGTGTATGTGCACCATGTGGTTGCCTGTTGGCCAAAGGGGTCAGAGAAAAGCATCAGACTCCCTAGAATTGGAATGATGGGTGGCTGTGAGCCACCACATGAGTACTGGGGGACCTGGGTCCTCTTCAAGAGCAACACGTGTTATTGGTTGCTAAGTAATCCCTCCATCCCCATCTATTTTTTATTTTTAAAAGTTATCTTATTATTTTATGCACAAGGGAGTTTTTCTGAACGTGTGTCTGTGTGCCATGTGTATACCCAGTGTCTGAGGTGGCCAGAACTGGCTGTTGGGGCCTCTGGATCTGGAGTTACAGAAGGTTATGAGCTCCCACTGTGGGTACTGGTAACCAAACCTAGGCTACCTGGAAGAGCAGTCAGTGCTTCTAACCACTAAGCCGTCACTGCAGCCCCATTGGTACCAGTTCAGTTTTTACATGAGGATGCCATTACTCTACAGGCAGGCCTTAGGCATTTAGGATCTTATATTGAATGAGATGCCTTAATTATGTGTAGACTTTGTTTCATCAACTGCTACATGTCTGTCCTCTTGTCGCTGGCCTGGCAGGGGTAACAATATTTTAAAAACACACTGTGTCCTTTAATCCGGGATCAGACCATTGAAACAACAGATCCCAAGAAACTGGAAGTCCCATAGGAAACTCATGCCGGGAGAAGAAATGCCAGCCAGAGTGGAAACTTTAATCCAAGAAATAGATTTACAGTTTTTGATATCACCTGGCTGGAGCAGCTGGGGCTGAGACAGTGATAGGTGGGACCATAACCTGACTGGAGACTGCCGATGATACATAATTCTGACCTTGACTTAAACCTTCACTTCAGGGGCCTGAAAATAGATTTTTGGGGATCACTAGATCTCTTTGTCCCTCTCCCCTGTGTGGCCACATGGAATATGCACCTTTTTCACTATGCTTTCCTATTAACTGGCTTGACGAGGGTGGGTGTGGACCCTGGCTGTGGGCACACAGCCTGTGATGCTCTGGACTCAGCTGTTGTGATTCCATTGCTCGTTCTGGTAGAATCATCTGCTCAGAACTTTAGAGGATGAAGAGAACTTTGCTTTTCCCATGTGAGATCTAGGCAAGAGGCAAGAACAGTTTCAAACCAGGTTAAGACGTCACCAGGGCAGCCAAGGTGGGGACACTGCTTCTTACAGTTTCCAAGGAGAGGGGAACAGAGATTGGGGTCATGGATCACTTCATGGGACTGGGACAGGCCCACGGGGAGTTTGACTGAAGGATCAAGTTGTAAGAGAACAAATAGGCCAACTAAGGCATTTAGGGATTAAAGAAAACACCCTCAAAACAGCCTTTCAAACCTGGGCAGATATGTTGTACAGAAAAGAGCAAATTGCTTGTACAACAGAATTCTGGGGAGTTCTCAGATCAGAATTTGAGAAAGAGGACAGAGTATTTGTTCCACTTGCAACGGAGAATCCTTGTGAACACAGAAAAGGCCCAGCATTTTGGAAAGGGAAGGCTTTGAATTTTACGTGGAGTCTGTCAGAGGGACAAGCTGTTAGGGTAAGACAAAAGGTGACAGCAGGAGATGGAGCTAGTGAGAGTGTCTTCTGAGGTTTTAACTGTCAACTTGACACAGCCTGGAGTCATCTGAGAAGGGGGTCTCAGCTGAGGAACAGCCTAGGTCAGATTAAGCCTATGGGCAAGTCTATGGGGGTGTCTTGACTTAGTTGGTGTAGTAGGGCCCAGTCCTCTGTCAATGGGGCAGGCAGACCTGGGCTATTTACATGGAATCTAGCTAGGCGTGTAAGTCAGTGAGTGGAGGAAGAGTGTTCCTCCAAGGATTCTGCTTCTCCAAGGCTAGGGGTTTTTTGTTCTGACTTCCTTCAGTGACAGACTGTGACCTGAAACGGTAAGCCAAATAAGCCCTTTCCTCCCTAAGTTACGTTTGCACCCAACAGAAGGAAGCAGAAGGAAAGTAGAACAGTGGGGACGACCAAGAGGACTCACATGCCTGGGCCCACGGGCAGAGTGGAAAGCTAGTCTGGAGTACAATGATATGACAAGATCATACCCACCTGTTTAGCTCCACAGAGCTGCCCTCAGCCTCGGCACCAGGGAGTGCTGTGCCCAGGGGCTAACTAGGATTCTTGCTCTCTTGAGTTTCTGTTGCCCTGAGGAAGACTTGTAGGGTATGAGGAGGAAGAAGCAAGAAATGAGGCTTCTTTCCCCAGCTCACTCTCTACTGGAGCCAAGCCCGGAGGTGACTCTTCTCCCTACTCAGTTGGTATGTGGTCCCATAAGCACCCTTTCTTCTTGGCTTTGCAGGCCAGGGCTCTTCCCCTTTCCCTCAGAATGTTGCAACCTCTGGGATGGCATCACAGCACAGCTGAATTCCCTTAACCCTTTCTACACTTTAATGCTTGCCTTGATAGCTCCAATCTAGCATCATCTACTTCCTGATGAGACTCAGTAACAACCATATGAGCCAGTGTCTTTTAAAGGGCACCTGTGACTTTCCAGGGATTATTGTTTCTCTTGGCTACACAGGCTCAGAATCCCCTTGTGTGGAGACTTTTCTCTCAGTATGAGTCTTGGTGGGAAGCAGAGCTTGCTCCCCATGTAGAATGCAGAAGTGCTAGCCTCCCTTGCAGCTTGGGTTTGGATATGTGACCCAAGCTCTGTCAATCGGAGGCACAAACAAGACTTTGGATAAGGATCCAGAGACATGGGGACATTGAGGAGGTAGTCCCTGTCTCTCGGGGCAACCTAGGCAGTAGGGCCAGTGACTATTACTGGCATCCAGCTCTGAGGAACTCTTACAGGGACCTGTAGCATTCTGCATCGTGGGACACAAGACTGTCCTGAGATTGACCTTGTGCTTCTGCTATCACAGTGTCCAGGTCCAAGTTCCTCTGCCTCCTAGCAGGATCAAAACTCTTTAGTCTCTTGTCACCTGATTCCTACTCTGCTTAGATTTGAGTCAGCTTATAACTCACATTGATGAATCCCAGTCAGGCCTTCCCTCTGCCCCTTTTTGGTGCCTTCCTCAGTCTTCCCTGTGCCTCCATGTATCTGTCATGTTATTTTCCGGTTGTGCATTGGGGAAAGAATGGCATTTTGACCCAGGGTCTCAAGTAGCCCCAGTTGAATGACCTTGAACCTCTGAACCTCCACATCTGCTCCAGCTGTACTTCTTTACTCCCAAGAAGACTGTACAGACTGTGCTTTAGGAGGCATCCACTTTAATGGATCAAATCCCACACAGAAAAGCTTTCTCACTGTGAGGCTGGCGTCAAGTTACGGCACCTCTGTGAACTCTCTTGTCTCCTTATCTGCCCAGCGGGAGAGATCTTGTTTTGAGGACTGGGTGAGAGAACTTGTGTGTGAAGTCTCACTAAGCTGCCTGGCTCCTACTCACCATCAATAACAGCTGCTATTATCTTTATACACACCATTATCATCACCATCAACATGATTCAAAGGCCTGATGGAGCCTACTTGGAGCAGGCATCATCAACTCAAAATACCTGCAGGAGGCGGGCAGGCAGCAGGGACAAGTGTTGGGGAGTCATTTATACAAACACATTGGCGCAAGGTGGGAGCTGGAGAGAATGTGAGAGCCATGTCTGTCTCCAGGGGAAGCTGCTGCTCAACAGTAGTCATTTACTGCCCAAGTGGACTGTGAGCCCAGTGATTCCAGGCTTCACACTATTTCAAGCAAAGCCAGAGATTCAGAGCTTTGCCGAAAGTTTGGTACTTTATGAAAAGCTACACAGACACTTCTCTGAGTCACAGCAGACAGAGAAGGCCAGCGTGTATTTCTTCCTGCGGGTCTCCAGGTCCGCTTTAGATTGCCAGGTGACAACCTGGTTGGGTTGGGTTTATTCCATCGGCACTGGCAGCGATGGCCACGCCCATCGCCTACCCAGCAGAGAATGTGATAGATATTCCCTGACATGACTGTGTCGTCTCAGGCACACTGCAGAGGAGAGAAGAATTGCAGGCGTACCCCACAGCTGCTTCCGAGCAGATGTCAGATGCACTCTGAGAGCAAATGTTTCAGGGTGTCAGTGAGTCCCCAGGAACTGCCAGCTTAAGACAGGCTCAGATTCATCTTATTTATGCCATCGTATGTCTGGAGGTATGAAGAACAGGGTCAAGGCACAGATTAAATGTATCTACAGGATTTCAAGCTTTTTCCATCTTTTCTTAGCACAGAGAAGTTTGCCTCATTGGTTGAAGGATAGCTGCAACTATGACCATCATGATTATGTTCCAGGCAGAGAGAAAAGAATGTAATACATAAAATTTCCCAGAAACCCCAGCATATTTCTTTTTCTATTTTGCTGGCCAGAACTGTTTTCCACATCAATTCTTGGTCACAAAGGAAAAGAGAATGGGATATTTTTAGATGGTTACATGGAAGACCCAAACAGCATCAGGTTTCTGTTAACTGGAAACAGAGAGAACAGAGTGAGAGTAGGCAACCTTTAGCCTCTGTGGCCTCCTCTGAATGCAGACTACGTGTCAAACCCTAGACAAGCACTAAAGACCTCAGCCTGCATTGGATCTCAGCCATGCGGACAAGAAGTATTGTATCTCGGTTTTGAAATCTGCAGCCTGTGCAGCAGGAAGATAGGGGAGAGGTTTTGAAACTCAACTAAGTCGGCCTTGTCCAGTGCTGGGATGTCAGCTTTGGGTCCCTCCCTGTTCCCATTCTCCCATAACCCCCCACCCCTGCTGTTTCTGGGGCTCCACCCAGGCCCAAGGATGGTGGGGAGGTTGTGTGATTAACACCACTAGCGGTTCCAGGAGGCACCCGAGAGAGACATTCGGAGAGAAATATGTCAGCGGCACAGCTGGTTTATAATGTGTATTAATCCCTGACATGTAATTTGAGTAATATATGTAAAGCAGAAAGTTCAGGTGCTGATTTAGGGGATTACTACCCTGTCAGCAGAATTGATGTTCTATTTGCACAGTGTTTTGGGTCTAACGTCTCATCCACGGGGACAGGAGGAGGAGGCTTTCTGATGGATGCCAGCTGATAGCAGGGTAGAGGTGGATCCTGATGGAGACAAGGTGTCTGTCAGTCAAGTGCTTAGAGCCCCAGTAGGGTTGCCAGGTGCCCACCTGGCCCAGGGAGCTGTGGAACAAAACCAGGTTTCTTTTTCTTGGTCTGCGGAGCAGATCCATGTTCGTTCCCCAAGAGGGCAGTAACTGGAAGTCTAGAAAGTCATGGACTTTGGAATTCAAAGTCAACTTGGCCACTTTATTATCATGTGACTTTGGACAAGATTCTCCAGCTTTCTGATGCAAATCTCCATATCTGCAAGTGGGAATCATAAGAACACCCATCTAACTGAGGCTTACAAACAATGGGTTCTGAGCACTTATGAAGGACCAAGGGAATTCTAAGTGTTTGACATATGTTCTCATTGCAGCACCATAGCAACCTGATAAAACAGATGTGTGATCCTTCAACTTAGAGTTGAATAAGGCACAGAAAGGTGATGTGTCTTGTTCAATATCACACAGCAAATGACTGATAGAGCTTAAAGTTGCCCTCTGAGATCCAATGGTTCTGTCATATTGGAAATGTTTTATAATTCTATGCTGTCTGGTACAAAATCCACTTGCCATAAGTGGCTACTGAATGTTTGAATATGGCTAGTTGGACAGAAGATCCTAAATTTTTATTTAACTGTAATTACTTTAACTATGGTGGTTGGTGGACATGCAGCTCCAGACTCCCCGATGCTCTCTGCTTGCACTAGAGGGGCTTAGCTCTGACTACTGTTGACGTAGAACCTCAGGAAGCTCATGTATATTAGCAAGGCTTCAGTAAAAAGGACCACACAGCCGGGCTTGGTGACTCACACCTGTAATCTCAGCACTCAGGAGGTAGAGGCAGGAGATTTGCTACAAGTTTGATGCTAATCTGATTTATATGAGGTTACATAACAAAACTTCACCTTAAAAAAATTGAGCTGGGTGGTGGTGGCTAACGCCTTTAATCTCAACACTTGGGAGGCAGAGGCAGGTGGATCTGTGAGTTCGAGGCCAGCCTGGTCTAGAGCGAGTTTCAGGAAGGCTCCAAAGCTACAGAGAAACCCTGGCTCGAAAAAAAAATCGAAACCAAACCAAACCAAACCAAAACACCAAGAACAGGGCCAGGCTGAGGGATGGCACAATTGATAAAGCACTTGTCTTGCAAGCATAAGGACATGGGTTGAACCCTCAGAGTCCATATTAAAACAAACAAACAAACAAACAAACAAACAACAACAAAAACCCAGTGCAGGGAAGTAGAGACAATTAGATTGCTGGAGCTCACTGATTGGCCAGCTAGCCTAGACTACTTAGTGAATTCTAGTGACAGACCTCGTCTCAACAAAGACAGAAGGCTCTTAAAAAACAACATGAGATTATCCTCTGACCTCCACAGTCATTGTGGGTGCACACATACATATAAAAACACACGATGTACACACATAACAAGGACAATAAAATAGGATCATATAAGGGGGATGACTTGATGTGGGATTCCCCTCTGTATGCTATGAATGTGTTTGATTACCATTGGTTAATAAAGAGGCTGCTTTGGCCTATGGCAGGGCAGAATAGAGGTAAGTGGGAAAACTAAACTGAGGTAGGTGAAAAAATTAAACTGAATGCAGGGAGAAAAAAGGTGGAGTCAGGCAAATGCCATGTGGCTGCACAAGAAGCCAGAGGTAACAAACCACAGCCTCATGGTAAAATATAAAATAATAGAAATGGGTTCATTTAGGATGTAAGAGTTAGTTAATAAGAAGCCTGAGCAAATAGGCCAAGCAGTGTTTCTGTGTGATTATTTGGGTCTGGGTGGCTGGTAAAGAAAGAACAGTCTCTGTTTACAATGACTAGCGGGGCGGTGGTGGCG
The DNA here is from genome assembly GCA_004026605.1 of Ondatra zibethicus. Classification (NCBI taxonomy): domain Eukaryota; kingdom Metazoa; phylum Chordata; class Mammalia; order Rodentia; family Cricetidae; genus Ondatra; species Ondatra zibethicus. The sequence goes on from PVIU01012281.1 coordinate 40,996, forward strand.
CACGCCTTTAATCCCAGCACTTGGGAGGCAGAGACAGGCGGGTCTCTGTGAGTTCGAGGCCAGTCTGGTCTATGAAGCCAGTTCCAGGACAGAGAAACCCTATCTTAAAAAAATAAAACAGAAAGCAACCAACAGCAAAAAACAAAAACAAAAAAGAAAGGAGATGACTGATGTCAGTCATTCTGTCTTTCCCTGTGCTGATTAGAATACACAGGATGGTGCCATGCAGAAGAAAATGCTGCTCCTGTAAGATGAGTGGGTGTTATGGTGTGAACATTGAGGTTCTTCAAAGTTCACATGGAACCTTAGTGTCCAGGCCACGGGGAAGCCTAAAAAGTGGGACCTTCAAGAGGTAATTGGCACTTTATACAAGAACCCAAGTGGGCATGCTCATCCCCTCCATCCTTTCTTCTGTGTAAGGGCTCATGGGTCATCTGTCCTGGAAGCAGGAAACAGCCCTTCCCAGACACGCAGTCTGCTAGCACCTTCGCTCCACACTTGCCAGCCTTCAGGGCTGTGGGCCAGTTAGTTTCCATCCATCATGAACATGCTGAGCTAGTGGGTGCTCAGGGTGTCAGGCTGGGACTGCAGGGAAGGCCTAGTTTGGCCAAGGACTTGCCATATATGCACGAGGACCAGCTCCTACCTAACAAGCTGGGCACAGTGCCACGCTTGTAATCCCAGCACTGAGAAAGTGGAAACAGGAGGATTCCTGGGACGCACTGGCCAGCATAATCGTGAATCCCAGGTACCCGTGAGAGAGCATCTTAAAAACAAGATGGACAGCCCCTGAGGAAGGACACCCCCAGTTAACCTCTGGCCTCCACATGCTTGTGCATGTGACCTATACACATACGAATACACATGCAACACACATGTCCCAGGCCCTTTTGAGAGCTCCGGGATCCTAGGTACTGTCTGCCAATGAGCTAATATGATAGACACAGGTTCTAACCTTGCACTTTTGGACCTGGCAGTCTAGTAGAGAAGATGATGTTAAACAAATGGCCACTCAGCTAATTACAGCTGACTTGTGATTTTTTTGACTTTACGATGGGTTTGTTGGGTCATAACCCCATCATAAATGAAGTAACATCTATATTTATAACAGTTAATTAAAGGGCCATCTGAGTGCATGCCAATATTGCAAAGTGATCAAACGGCAGTTAGAGAAAGTAGATGGAGACGCCTAACCCAGCAGTTTGCTTGGGGCTCTAGGAGATGATTCATCTCAGACATATTCAGAGAAGAGGAGGGACTCAAATTTCGTCTTAAAGAGTTAGAAGTTGTAGCCAGCTGTGGAGGCCCATGTCTGTGAGCCCACATACTCAGGAGGCCAAGGCTTCTGCCCAGCTTGGGTAACATGACAAACTACTAGCTCAGAAAAGTGGGGTCTGGCACTGGTGAGATGAGCCGTTGGGTAAAAGTGCTCGCCATGCAAGCCAGAGCCTGGAGTTAAAGATCTAGGGGAGAGAACTAGTTCACCCAAATTGTCTTCTGATCTCCACATATGCACATGCCTTCCCATCATGCACATATACATCATCATCATCATCAGTCAAGGTCAGATGCTGGAGATGTGCTCAGTGGTAAAGTACTCGTCCAACATGTGTGAGGCCTTGAGTCCCAAGCCCAGCAGCACATATACACAAGCACGCACGCACGCGCACACACACACAATTAGAGAAAATAGTTTTTGTATGTAGGGGACGAGGGGCTGGAGAAATGACCCATTGGTTTACGGTACTGCCTGCTCTTCCAGAGGACCCTGGTTTGATTTCCAGCACCCACTTTGTTTCCCACAACCACCTTTTACTTCAGTTCCAGGGAATCTGATGCCCTCAAAACACCCAGAAACGTAAAATGATAAAAATAATATTAGAAATATTTTTAAAGTATGCAGGACAAACATTCCAGTAGCAAGAGCAATGTGGGTGAAAACATCAAGGGGCAGAGTCCTTCGGGTGACTGGGAGCTTTGGTGAAGCAGCTCTAGGAAGATGATGTCCCCACTCCCTTGCCTTCCTACACTGTAAAATGATTCCAACTCACGCTGAGCTGCTGGCCGTTACCCTGAGGTGATGCAGGTTTCTGCACAGGGACAGCTGTGGATTTTGTCTTCCAAGAGCAGTTCAGCTGTATTGAAGAATATATAATTGGGCTGTTTTCTAGCCAGGTGACTGTGACATCCCTTTCAGGTCTAATATCACTCTTGGGCCATCCAACCCACTTTCCACACAGAAACTACAGGGATCTTTTCAGGTTTTGCATGCAGTTAAAAAGCCAAATGTTCTAGAGAGTTCATCTCTCCCTCCCTCTCCATTTTTTTATTGCTGTGTTTTTGGGTTTTTACAGACAGGGTCTCATGTAGCCTAGACTAGCCTAGAACTCACAGTGTAGCTGAGATGACCATCAACTTATGATCTTCCTGGTTCCTCAAGGTGGTGGGGGTTCCAGCTCAGGGTCTTGTGCAAGCTAGGCAAGCACTCTACCAATGAGTAACATCCCAGTCTCCCAGCCCCTCTTCAAGGAATCACTTTATTTATCTATCTGTTTATTTGTCTGTCTGTCTGTCTGCCTGCCTGCCTGCCTATTGTTTGTTTGTTTGTGTTTCAAGACAGGGTTTCACTATGTAGCTCTGGCTATCCTAGAACTCAATATGTAGACTAGGCTGATCTTGAACTCACAAGAGATCTGTCTATCTCTACCTCCTGACCTCTAGGATTAAAGGCATGCAACATAGAAAGGAATCACTTTAATTAGGATTTTTTTTGTGTGTGTGTGTGTTCTCTTCCAGACTTTTCTGTGCATTCTATGCATGGAAATACTCCACATTCATAGGAATATTTCCCTTTTCCCCTCTCATTTTGTGCATGTATGTGCATGCATGCATGTGTGTGTGTGTACCGAAAACTGTATCCAGGGGCTTACACATGCTACCACTAAGGTATGTTTCCAGCCTCCACAACCTTGCCAGTTGTCCTCTGACCTCCACATACATACCACAGCATATTCTTACCCATAAACATACTCAAAGAATAAGTAAGAAACAAGCATATATACATGTAATGAAGTTTTGAGCTGTTACTAACAAAACTGCATGAACACTCTATCCATATTCTCATGAGGACATAAGCACTCATTTCTCTAGGATAAATGCCCAAGTATGCAACTGCTGGGTTATACAGAGTTGCGTACAGCAATAAAATACACATAACATGGCACACATCTTTAATCCCAGCACTCAGGAGGCAGTGGCAGGTGTATCTCTGAGTTTGAGGCCAGCCTATTTGACAGAATGAGTTCCAGGACAGCCAGGGCTGCTCAGAGAAACCCTGTCTTGAAAAAAAATGCACATTACAAAATTTACCCTTTTAAGCATTTTAAATGTAGAGTCAATGACATTAAGCACACTGACATTGCTATACAACCATTACCATCATTTGTTGCCAGAATATTTTTATTTTGCAAAACTGAAACTCTGTGCCCATTCATCACACAGCAATGTGCCCTTCCTCCCTCTTCTAGACCCTCACAACAACCTATATGCATGCACATCTGTATCTATATATCATACACATGCACACACACATACACATACATATGAAAATACCAAACCTTTACAGGTTAGTGTCACTATTTTACATTCTCACCATTGATAGAGGAATGACCCACTTTCTGTGGCTCCCCATCAGCATTTAATGCCCTGGTTTTCTGTTTTAGCTATTCCGATGTGTGCAGCGATAAGAGGCTCTGTTTACACATCTAGAGTCTGGTTCTACAGATATGTGAGTTGAAAACTTTTTAACAGGGTCTTCCACAGAAAACTGCTTTGATTATTGTTATTATATTAGTGTGTGCGTGTGTATGATGTGAGTGTGGGCATGTATTTGCCACATGTTCTCGCCTTCCCCCACTATATAGGCTCCAGGAAACAAACTCAGGCCATCAGGGCTTACACAGCAAGCACTTTTGCCACACAGCCATCTCAATGGCCCAGAGAAATTGTTATTTTGTTTTTTTCAGACAGGGTTTCTCTGTTTAGCCCCGACTGTACCGGAACTCACTCGCTCCGTAGACGAGGCAAGCCTTGAACTCATATAGGTCTGCTTGCCTCTGCATTCCAAGTGCTGTGACTAAAGGCATGTGCTATCATACCCAGCTGAAAATGTTATTAATTTTAATAAAGTCTAATTTATCAATTTTATCCTTATTGACCATACTTCTGGGGGTCATGTCTTGGAACTATTTGGCAATCTGTTTTGAGTTAATGTTGTTATAATGTGTCAGGTTTACATTGGTTATTTTCCTTCCCCTTAATCTCTTCCTCTTTTCCTTTCCCCCCACAACCTCTCCTCTTTATTTTCCCTTTGCATAATAAGTCACTGCTGCTCCAGCACCATTTGTTTAAAAGACTTCAAAAGCAGGCATGATGGCACATGAGTGCCGTCCTAGCCCTTGGGAAGGGCATGCAGGAGGACCAGAAGTCAAAGGCCATCCTTAATTTTTGTCTTTAAAAAGCGGAGGTTGGGGCTGGGCGGTGATGGTGCATGTCTTTAATCCCAGCACTCAGGAAGCAGAGGCAGACAGATCTCTGTGAGTTTGAGACCAGCTTGGTCTACAGAGCTAGATCCAAGACAGCCAGCACTACATAGAGAGACCCTGTCTCAAAAAAAAAGGGGGAGGGAGGAAGGTTTGGGGATCATTCTTCTTTCACTGAATTATTTTGCACCTTTGCCAAGAAAAACAAAACGTGTGGCGTACTTGTGCTGGTTTATTTCTGGATTCTTCATCCAGTGTCGCTGATCTCTGTGACCACCTCTATCTTGTGGTTGCCATGCCATCATAGGAGGCTTTGTATCATGCTAACATGCTAACATTTTTTGCTATATTTAATTTTCCAGTCAAGAGTATAATATGATTGCTAGGGGATGTAGCTCAGTGGTAGAGCGACTGACTAGCATGTATGAGGTCCAGTCTCTGGTAGTAAAAAAAGATCCTTCAGTCATCAGGTTGAGGGTGCATTGGTAATACTCTATGGGCCAGCGAAATGGCTCAGTGGGTAGATACTTGCTTCTAGGCCTGACAACCTAAATTCCATCCCCTGGATCTACATGATGAAGGGAGAGAATCAACTCCTACAAGCTCTCTTCTGATCTCCACTCATACAGGTGGTACACACACACACACACACACACACACACACACACACACACACACTAAATAAATAGATAAATAAACAAACATATAATATGTAATAAAAAATAAACATTTTAAAAAAGTATAATATGACATCTGGACAGCCTGTAATGCCAGAACTTGGGAGACTGAGGTTGGACGATTGCCATGAATTCAAGGCTAACATTGTCTTTACAGTGAGTTACGGTCAACCAGTCTTACATAGCAAGATCCCTCCTGGACAAATGAAGAAAACCAAACAAAAGTACACAGTGAGGCCAGGCACAGTGCCCACCTCAGATTCCAGCTCTGGCTACAGGCAGGTATGTGCCTGGCTCTCATTTTAGCTTTTGTGTTTTATTTTTCTAAGTGCTGGTCACTGAACCCCAGGCCTTACGCATTCTAGGCAAGTGTTCTAACACTGTGATATCCCTAGCCCAAAATGTAGCTTTGAAAGTCACAGAAGTGTAAAACACCTCCACTATGTGCCAAGATGTTTAAAGAACAATCTAATCGGTATATATATGGGAAAAAACTGGAAGGACCAAGAAATAAGAATAAGAAAATTTTTAACAGTTTAGTTAGTATCAGACAGCATCTTAAGTATAGAAATCTCATACAGTCATGTGTTTGTGTGTGTAGTCACACGTGTGCATGCGTGCATGCATGTGTGTGCACATGTGTGTGCATTATTTAAAATTACCAGCCTTAGGTTTAGTTTATACAGTTGAGAATTTCTGAAGTTCTCTTGTCTCTGGTTGCCTTTTACGTTTCCCCAGAAACCTCATTTCTCTGAAGAAGTTTGCAGACTTCATCCCTGGGACAGTTAACATGGAGGTGATCCACTGAGATTCTGCCCTACGTGTGAGATCATCAGATAGACTGTTGTAGACACTGACAAAATAGACATCTAGCTCAGACATAAAGAGCTACATTCCTCACAGAGAAGATGGTGGCAGAGCCACAAGTTTGCATGAATTCTCCCTCCTGTCCAAGTCTGGAGGAGGCAATGCAGGTGGCCTGTGTAGAGTGTAACAGGGCAAGAAAACTGGATTTGGAGAAATTAATTTTTTCACAATAAACCTTATCAAGCCTACTCTTTGTCTAAGGAAACATATGACTGCATCCCTCAAGGTTGCTCACTTGAGAAATGGCCAGGGAGAAGGACAGTCATAGCTGGGCATCCTTGTCACATTCAGCAAGAACACAGAGGGATGTTCACAGCCTGTGGGCATCTGAAACTTCATAATTTTCTTCCCTACTCTTTTTTGTTGTTGTTGTTGTTGTTTGTTTTTTTCGAGACAGGGTTTCTCTGTAGCTTTGGAGCCTGTCCTGGAACTAGCTCTTGTAGACCAGGCTGACCTTGAACTCACAGAGATCTGCCTGCCTCTGCCTCCTGAGTGCTGGGATTAAAGGTGTGCGCCACCGCCACCCGGCTTCTTCCCTCCTCTGAAAGCAAAGCCCCAAGTCTGTGACGTGGTTAGGCTGGGGTATTACTGGGTTCTTCTTGACTCCATTTTAATTGATAATAACAAAAGCTGAAGGCTAGAGAGATGCTCAGTGGTTAAGAGCACTGGGCGCTCTTCTGGAGGACCCAAATTTGGTTTTCAGCACAAACATGGTGGTTCACAAATATCTGTGACTCTAGTTCCAAAGGATCTGATGTCATCTTTTGGGCTCTGCAGGCACCAGGCATACAAGTGGTACATAAACACACATGGAGGCAAAACATATCCATATCCACAAAATAAAAGTAGAATTAAAACATTTTTAAAAGTTGAGCAAATGGGGGCTGGAGAGATGGCTCAGAGGTTAAGAGCATTGCCTGCTCTTCCAAAGGTCCTGAGTTCAATTCCCAGCAACCACATGGTGGCTCACAACCATCTTTAATGGGGTCTGGTTCCCTCTTCTGGCCTGTAGGCATACACACAGACAGAATATTGTATACATAATAAATAAATAAATATTTTTTTTAAAAAGTTGAGCAAATGACTCATTTCAGTACTTTAAATTAATTAAGTAATTGATCTATTCTGAGACAGGGTTTCATTCTGTAGCCCAGGCTGTCTTAGAGTTTACTATGCAGCCCAGGCTGGCCATGGCGATCCATCTGCTTCAGCCTCTTGAGTATTAGGATTATAGGCATGAGACTCCAAGTCTAACTCCAAAGATTTTAACATTTTTAGCACAATAACCCACATTTTTATGGGCCTTTCCAATTTTTGTACTCAAAGGAAACGATGCAGGTGAGTTGTGTCCATGAACTACTGCTGAAGCAATTTCACAGGGCAAGCAAAACAAACTCCCTTTGGACTGGAAAGGAGATTCAGCAGTTAAGAACACTGCTGCTTTTCCAGAGGATCCAGGTTTCTAGCACACACGTGGCAACTACCAATGATCTACAACGCCAGTCTAAGGGGAATCCAATGCCCCCTTCTGGCTTTTGTGGGAGCTTCACACTTGTGGTGCACAGATGCAGGCAAACAAAACACTGTCCATACACATTAAAAAACAAAACAAAATAACAAACAAAAAGCACACTGCCCCCCGGTATGTGATAGCTTAACTGTGGGGTTATCAGTCTCATGGTCAGCTGGGTGGCTTGGCTTACTGAGTCTCCCATCCTCTGCCCGAGATCACAGGTTATCTTGAGCTTATTTAATGGTTGGAGATGATGGCATTGCAGGAGAACAGAACGTGCCCAGCAGTGCTAGCATATTTCAGAATCTTTCGCTCATGTCTGGTGACATTCTACCAGCCAAAGCAAATTTCACAGCCAAGCTTAAAGTTAAGACAAGGAAGTAAAGTGTCAGCTATAAAGGTAGTAGGGGGAGGGAGGCCATGTTCCTGGCATCAGTAGAAGCTATCACCTATAAAAAGCAAGAGGTTTCTTTTCTTATAATGCTTTTTATTCACCTGGGACCTCAAGTTCTCTTTATAAATCTTCCTTATATTTCCTTCTGTTCTAAAGTGCCATAATATAATTAACCCTCAAAATAACAAATATTCACATTACTTTCCTCTCCTACCTGCCAGAATAGGGCTTTAGAAAAATCAACACTTAAACCGAGTGGTGGTGGTGCACGCCTTTAATCCCAGCACTCGGGAGGCAGAGGCAGGCGGATCTCTGTGAGTTCGAGGCAACCCTGTCTCAAAAAAACAAAAAAGTTCAACACAATGCCCATCAAAATCCCAGCAAAATTCTTCGAAGACTTCAAAAGAATGGTACTCAACTTCATATGGAAAAGCAAAAAACCCCAAGATAGCCAAAACAATCCTGTACAATAAAAGAACTTCTGGAGGTATCACAATCCCTGACTTCAAACTCTACTACAGAGCTACAGTACTGAAAACAGCCTGGTATTGGCATAAGAACAGACAGGAGGGCCAATGGAACCGAATAGAAGACCCTGATATCAATCCACACATCTTTGAACACCTGTTCTTTGATAAAAAAGCAAAAAATATCAAATGGAAAAAAGAAAGCATATTTTAATAAGTGGTGCTGGCATAACTGGATATCAACATGTAGAAGAATGAAAATAGACCTATATCTATCACTATGCACAAAACTCAAGTCCAAATGGATCAAAGACCTCAACATAAAGCCAGCCACACTGAACCTTATAGAAGAGAAAATGGGAAGTACACTTGGACGCATTGGCACAGGGAATCACTTCCTAAATATAATCCCAGCAGCACAGACACTGAGA
>PVIU01012281.1:49985-60902 GCA_004026605.1 Ondatra zibethicus
AACCCCCCCCCCCCCCCCAAATCGAGTACAGACCTAAACAGAGAACTCTCAACAGAGGAATCTAAAATGGCTGAAAGACACTTAAGGAAATGTTCAACATCCTTTGTCATCAGAGAAATGCAAATCAAAACAACTCTGAGATTCCATCTTACACCTGTAAGACTGGCCAAGATCAAAAACACTGATGACAACTTATGCTGGAGAGGTTGTGGGGAAAAGGGAACACTTCTGCATTGCTGGTGGGAATGCAAGCTGGTACAACCCCTTTGGATGTCAGTGTGGCAATTTCTCAGAAAATTAGAAAACAACCTTCCTCAAGACCCAGTAATACCACTTTTGGGTATATATCCAAAGGATGCTCAATCGTGCCACAAGGACATGTGCTCAACTATGTTCATAGCAGCTTTGTTTGTCATAGCCAGAAACTGGAAACAACCTAAATGCCCCTCTGTCGAAGAATGGATAAGGAAAATGTGGTACATTACACAATGAAGTACTACACAGCAGAAAAAAATAACCACATCTTGAATTTTGCAGGAAAATGGATGGAGCTAGAAAACATTATTTTGAGTGAGGTAACCCAGACACAGAAAGACAATTATCACATGTACTCACTGATAGGTGGTTTTTAAACATAAAGCAAAGAAAGCCAGCCTACAAACCACAATCCCAGAGAATTTACACAACAATGAAGACACTAAGAGAGACATACATGGACATAATCCACATGGGAAGTAGAAAAAGACAAGATCTCCTGAGTAAATTGGGAGCATGGGGACCTTGGGGGAGGGTTGAAGGGGGGAGGGAGAGGCAGGGAGGGGAGCAGAGAAAAATGTAGAGCTCAATAAATATCAATAAAAAATGTATTTAAAAAAAGAAAAAAGAAAAATTTATACTCATTTTTCTAAATAACCAATATCTCTTCCCAATAATAAAGAAATTAGACATCGCAACATTGACTCAGAGTCTGTCCCTCTGCACTTCCTCTTAGAGGACTTGACAATAGCCCAGTGCTTTCTGTTCAGGCTTTTACATGCACACAGGTCTTCTGTTAGAGAGGAATTGTGCAATGTGCAACTCTCATAAAGAACTGCTTTGTTCTAGATTTTATGGTTATATAAGGTTATAAGGCATAATAAATTAATTTAGAAATGATCCAAAGAGGAGAGAGAGAATAAGAGTCAGAACAATAGCTAAGGTGTCGTTGTCTTTGCTGCCTTTTGTGGTTGAAGAGAAGAGACTTAGAAAAATGGGCATAACAGGCGAGTTATACAGTATGGCACCTGACCAGGAATGTTGCCTTATGTTAATACCTTTTCCTAAAGATCTTCTCCTTTGCATGTGTGTGTGCACGTGAAGAATAATTCATCAGGGGGTATGTGCAGCTTTAGAGGGTCCGTACAATATTAAGTGCTTGAAGACCATCATTAAGCTTCTCTCTTGTCCCACCCATACCAGCGGACAGATGAACATGTGTTGCTATGGAGGCTTCCTGGAGGTGTCGCTCCCATTTTGGGGAACATATGTATCAGTCAAGGGTTCTTTGTTGGAAGAGATAGAGGCCCAATTGCTATTAGTTTGAGCAAGGTGGGGATGTATTGGTCTATATGTGGCCTATATATTTCATTGTCTATATCTGCGGGGTGGAGCAGATCCAAGCGATACCTGGATTCAGAAATCTAAACTCCTCCAGGTTCCTCCCTTCTCCAAGGGAGAGGAATAAGGACAGGGGAGAATCCAGGATTGCAGACTCTGGGCTTAAGTAACTTTAGTACAGTTCACACTTTGTGTAAAAAGGAGATGCATTAACTGGCCTGGTTTGAATCACTTGCTTATGGCCTGGACCAACCATTAGCAGAATACAGGTGAGGAACACTGGGGAAATCACAGGAAACTTGAAAACCCTGTGCTCCTTCGAGGCCAGAACTATGAGGCAAGTGGAAGGCAGTCTGTTACTTTTCTTTTTTTCTTTTTCTTTCCTTTCCTTTCCCTTTCCTCCTTTTTTCTTCCTTCCTTCCTTCTTTTTTTGAGACCACCTTTCTCTCTCTCTCTCTCTCTCTCTCTCTCTCTCTCTCTCTCTCTCTCTCTCTCTGTAGTCCTGAAACTCACTCTATAGACCAGGCTGACTTTGAATACACAGTTGTGTCCGAGTCATGTGTCGTTGTGTCGCCCTACCCCCCCCTCCAGTCTCCTTAGTGCTGGGATTAAAGGTTTGCACCACCATGTCTGGCCCTTAGTTACTTTTCTATTGCTGTAGTAAAACACCGCAATCAAGATAATTTATAAAAGAAAGAGTTAATTTGGAGGCTTCCAGTTCCAGAGGAAAAGGAGTCCTCACCATCCTGGCAGGAAAGCGTTGCAACAGGGGGCAGACATGGTGGCTGGAGCAGCAGCGGGAATTCACATCTCTAACAAAAACAGGGAGCAGAAAGAACAAACTCAAAATGCTGCAAATCTTTAAGCTTTCCTAAACCCATCCCCCAGTGACATACCTCCTCCAGTAAGGCCACAGCTCCTCAGCCTTCCCTACACGGCCACCAACTGAGGACCAAATAGTCAAATATCAGAGCCTATGGGGGCTTAGCACACACAGGCCCTTCCCAAGCCGGCACCCTAGGAAGCTGCTGTGTATATTATGTTGAGTGGTGGTTGTTGTGATCTGGAGTTTTTCCTACACTGACATGTTGTAACCCTGCAGTAACATAGCACTGTTCAAGGAGACAGCTCCCTCCTGCTGTCTTTGGTGACCCTTCAGATTTGGCCCTTGTAGATCTCTGGGTAGGGCAGGTTAAATGCTGCCAGGGTAGCTGGATTAGGATGGCAGACCAGGTAGCAGGTACCTGCTTTCTGAGATGGTACTTTTGGAAACACATGTACCCACTGACCTTGACCTCCTGGGAGAACTGATTCCTGACCAGCTTCAGTGTGATTTCTGGATATGAGGGTTGGGCCACACCAGCCCTGAGTGCTAATTCTAGATCTATTTTCCTGTCTCTGCCATTCCAGTGATCAAATCCCCTTCTGTCATCTCCGGGATTCCTCCTCAAGGCCCCCAGTCACATCTTTATTCACTCAGAAGCCTTAATGAGTAGTGTGAAACTTTCTTAAAACTGGCCAAAGGTGCCAACATTGCCAAGTAGTCCTACTTGAAAAGCTGAAGCAGGAGGATCACTTGGGCCAAGCTTTAAGCCAACTGGCTAGCAGGGATTTTTATTTCCTCAAAAAGTAATCAAACAAGCTATGCAGTGGTGGTGCACACCTTTAATCCCAGGGGAGCAGAGACAGGTGGATGTCTGTGAGCTCAAGGCCAGCCTGGTCTACAGAACAAGCTTCAGGACAAGGAAATTACACAGAGAAACCCTGTCTCTAAAAATTATTATTACTACTACTAATCAAACAAAAGATTGGCACATAACCACACACATACACACACACACACACACACACACACACACACACACACGTTGTTTTGGTTTTTCAAAACAAGGTTTCTCTTTGTAACAGCCCTAGCTGTCCTGGAACTTGCTCTGTAGACCAGACTGGCTTCGAACTCACAGAGATCTGCCTGTTTCTGCACCACCACCACCTGACTATACTTCCATATTTTAAAATAAACTAAAAACATTTAAGGTATGTATGTATCATATGTTTGGTGAATCCACATTTGAACTAGTTTGTTGAATGACAGACAATATCTGCCTTGATTCTACCATATTCTTAATGCCTATCAGCCCTCCATAGACTATATAATGGATCTAATATTTTAAAATATTAAATGATGTCTTAGGGTTTCTTCAGATGTATGCTTTAGGACAAGAACTGGAGATAAATGTAAGGTGTGGTAGTGCATGCCTATAGTACCTGCTACTTGGGCTGAGCAAGGAGGACTGCTTAAGGCTGGGAGTTCAAGGCCAACCTAGACAACACGGGGAGATCTGTGAAAATCAACAAATAGACAAAACAACAGAACAAAAAACCCCAAACTGAAACAAGTGGTTTATTTGGTGGAATGGATCCCGAGAAGCCAGTTTAGTAAGGGGTGGGATGGGAAGGAAAGTCTACTGATAAGTTGTTATTGAAAGCAACTGGGCTCAGTTCTGTTGGGGGCCTCTGGGAGACAGTTAATAACGCTCCTCAGAGTTATCCCATGCAGTGGGAAAGGCTTGGAGGTCACCACCAATTCACTAGCTGTAATTGGCTGATGGAGATCTCTGTGGGCGTTTCACCTCCAGTCCTCCGGTCTGGTCGGCTGAGTACACCAAGAGTGCTCTTACTGCTGGGAATACCTCAGCAGTGTCCTGGGTGCGGTAATCATGTCTGAAGTGGTCAGTCAGTGACAAGTGAATTCCACTCCTTCAAACCATGTATTATCGGCTTTTACTTCTCCACTGAACCAGTGGGGAGAGGAGGGTGACTCACATGTGGAAGTCCATACATTATCCTTGGTCTCTTGTGATAACGTAAGGATTTCCCAAGGAAACTGGTAGACACCCAGACACCAGCTTGAGTAGAAGGACCAGGGTATACATAAAGACTCTTTGACTCAAAAGTGATGGAGGTCTGGTGAGATGGATCAGTGGGTACACACACTTGCTACTGAGCCAGACAGAGTTCTATTCCTGGGACCCTCATGGTAGAACGAGCGAACTGAGTCCAGCAGGTTGCCTTCTATCTCCATGTGTCTGGAATGGGACATCACGAGCATGTGTGCAACATGCACACATACACATACAAGTAAATGAATGTACTAGGCATGGTGGAATAAGATTTTAGTCCTAGTACTCAGGAGACAGAGTAGGCAGATCTCTGTGAGGCCATGCTGGTTTAATAGTGACTTCCAGGTCAGCTAGGGATACATAGTGAACCTCTGTCTAAAAAAAGATAGATAAATAGGGCTGGAGAGATGGCTCAGCAGTTAAGAGCATTGCCTGCTCTTCAAAAGGTCCTGAGTTCAATTCCCAGCAACCACATGGTGGCTCATAATCATATGTAATGAGGTCTGGTTCCCTCTTCTGGCCTTCAGGTATACACACAGACAGAATATTGTATACATAATAAATAAAAAAATATTTTAAAAAAAGATAGATAAATGTAATTTTAAAATGTTGTCAAATGGTGGTAAGGTGATAAGGGGACTGAAGAGATGACTCAGCAGTTAAGAGCACTGGCTGCTCTTCCAAAAGGCCTGGATCCAGTTCCCAGGACCCATATGATAATTCATAACTATCTGTAACTTCAGTTCTGCCCTCTTCTGGTATCTCATATGCATGGTGCCTGGCATGCATATGGTGTGAGCTTGAGTGCACACACACACACACACACACACACACACACACACACACACACACCCTGCTATCCTTAGACTGCTGAATTTGAAGCAAAGAAAATTGGCAACCCAGTCTCTCTGGCACACAGCTCCCTCATCTAAGTGGGAGTAATAGCAACTTTCCCCATGGGGTGCTGTGAGGATTCGGCAGAGTAAGATGGGAGGTGCATTTAGAACTGTGTCAGCTCTGAGTAAATGATTGTCATTAGGACAACCCGTTTCACTAAACTTTCAAGCCACCCTGGGAGGCAATTTGCCTTCCCTTGTTCTAAGATGAATAATCTGCCTAGCATAGGTGGTTGTGATTCTGAAAGGCAGCACAGGGAAAGCAACAACAGCTAATATTTACAGAAGCTTGAATGAACTAGATATTATGCTGTATGAGTCAGAAATGCAGTTGACAGGAAGAAGCCAGATTCAAAACAGCAGCACAAACACAGAAGACTTCATCTCATGTAACAAGAAGTCTAAAGAATCTAAGCTCTGTATTTCTTCCCTGTCAGGTTCATCAGGTCAATTCTTGTCCCCAAGATTTTAAGATGGTGGCTGTGCCTCAGTGTATCAAATCTGTGTTCCAACTGAAATATGAAGCTAGTGAGCGGAGGGTGAAGGGAAGGGAAGATGAGGGTGTCATGCAAAAGGCTAAAGGACAGCAGCTGAATCTTGTTTAAAAGCCCAACCTGATGTGGGATGTCCTTCTGTATATGTGTTGCTTTTATTGGATAATGAATAAAGCCATTTGGCCAATGGCTTAGCAGAGTAAAGCCAGGCAGGAAATCTGAACAGAGCTATGTAGAGAGAGTAGGTGGATTCAGGGAGACACCATGTAGCTGCCAAAGAAGGCTGACACCAGAACCTTATGGTAGGCCACGGCCTTGTGGTTATACACAGATTACTAAAATGGGTTAACTTAAGATGTAAGAGATAGCTAGAAATATGCCTAAACTATTGGCCAAATAGTATTGTAGTTAATATAGTTTCTGTGTGATTATTTGGGTCTGGGCAATCAGGAAATGCACAAGCACTCTCTGTTTACATAATTGGTGCCAACATGGGGCAAAAATTTTCAGAAAAAGCCTAAAAAAGCTTAAGAAGAAAAAAGAGGGCTTCTAGACCTCCCCAAAACAGGAACCAAGCCAGTTTCTTGATAGCCACATTTTTTTTTCAGATAGGCTCTGTTTGCAGGCCACAAGTAGAGGCATGGCTCCTTTAAGAAATGGCTTCCTGGTTCATCCTGGGAGCATGAAATGGCTCTGACTCTTTTGGGAGGTCCTTCTACAGAGCATTTAGGGTTTGTGAGCAGAGTGCTACAAGTTGCTTAATGGCAACATAGACCTGCTATGTCCCTAGAGCTGGGACAGTGAGCGTGGCTTGCAGAGGTGGTTAACATACCTCCACCATGTTGGATGGGTTGGAACCAACAGGTAGGGCCATGGAGTTGGTCCTAGCCACACCAGCTTAGTGTTTAGAAAAAAAGGGGTGGCACCCCTGGTCAAAAAAGGGTTATAGATACACAATAAGACAGATTCATATAAATAAAGGCTTCTAAATGGGTCACAGTGTTGAATAAATGTACATGGTCTTAAGAGAGAGAAAAAAAAGTACAGACAGTTATAAATTAAAGGAGTAAAGATAATAAAGGTAAATATTAAAAAGTAATAGAGTGATAAAAAACTCATGTAAAGATGAAAAATACACAGAGGGTTTGGATTATGTATATTATTGTGTTTTCTTTAAATTTTTTGACTGTAAATGAACTAACTACAGAGAGACATTTCGTTGTATGGGCTGCTAAGTTAAACCAACATAAAGGTATCTTGACTTCAAAATTTGATTCTAAGGATATGTTACTTTGGAAAAGAGATTCTGCTTTTGTTTCCACAGGAGATGAAAACCTATGAATTCCTTCCAGGCTTATGTGATCTGATGGAACAAGACCTCCAGAAAGATCTCTGTGAACCCTAAAAATACTTCACCTAACAAACAGCAGGAAGCATTTTGGAGAAAACTATGCCCAAACTCCCAAAATAATTGTTTATAAATGTTTATTTTCATTTTTAAAAGAATGGTTATAAATGTTTAATGCTCACAATTAATTTCTAAAAAAAGTGGGAATATGATATAGAGATGAATACTTTGCATTGGGATGGACTTTGGTTTATTGATATAAATTTAAGGAAATTTTGTTATATATATTTATACTCTTGTTTAAGGTATTATGTTTATATAGCTCAAGCTCATTTAAAAATGTAACATTTAATTAAAAATTATAGATTAATAGATAGTAATTTATAATAATCAAACTTGTAGTCATGTTAGTTAGGTTTTCTAGATATATAGAGATATATTTTAGTTAGATCATCTTCAACACTTCAAAGATCTACAGAATATGGCATTTAAAAGGTTTTAAGGCCAGGTGGTGGTGGTGCACACTTTCAATCCCAGTACTCAGGAGGCAGAGGCATGTGGGTCTCTGTGAGTTTGAGACCAGCCTGGTCTACAAGAGCTAGTTCCAGGACAGACACCAAAGCTACAGAGAAACCCTGTTTCGAAAAACCAAAAAAAAAAAATTAAGAACTTTTCTCAACAGTGAGACACATCTGCTTCTGGCAGCACCAATTACTTCAGTGAGGTTGATGGTCATTGAAGAAACTTGTTATGAAATTTGCCTTTAATGTGACAAGGCTTGCCATATGGGCAAGAAACTGCTCTTGCCTGGACTGCTTAATGGTATACTGTATAAATTGGACATGCAGGACCCACAGAAAAATGACTGCTGAAGTTGCCTAAAGAAAGAGAGACAGTCCTTCACGGTTCCTGCTTCATGAAAGGGTCTGCCAGACATTCTTCAGGACACAGAAGAAAGTGACTGACATATTGCCAATATAAACAAGACAGTCTTTCAAATTTCCTACTTCATGGAAAAGTCTGCCAGATATTATGGGCCTATAGGCTGAATATGGATGCCCCAACAGTACAGAAGAACTTTGGGTGACTGTCCAGGCATCAAGCTGTCTCTGTCAATTCTAGAGTTTTGGAAGTTGCTTACAATGGACTTCCTGTTTATTAGGTAATATTATATCCTTCTGGAGTCTTAGATGGAGTTAAAGACTAAATAGTTATAATTGTAGTTTTCCTTAGTTATGATAAAATAAATTAGATATAAAACTTTAGACTCACAAAGATAGGATAGATAATAGAGTATTTCCCTTAATTTGCTAAATGCAAGTGGTCTAAATATTGTAACTATAATTCTTGTTTGATAACTGTTTTGTATATGTAATTTTATTATGTTAAAGTTAAAACTTTCCTTTTTATTTAGACAGAAAAGGGGAGATGATGTGGGATGTACTTCTGTATATATGTTGCTTGGATAATGAATAAAGCTCTTTTGGCCAATGGCTTGGCAGAGTAAAGTCAGGTGGGAAATTCAAACAGAGATAGATAGAGAGAGTAGGTGGAGTCAGGGAGATGTCATGTAGCTGCTGCAGGAAACAGACACAGGAATCTTACTGGTAAGCCACAGCCTTATGGCGATACACAGATTAAATGGAAATGGGTTAATTTAAGATGTAAGAGATAGCTAGAAATACACCTAAGCTATTGGCCAAACAGTATCGTAATTAATATAGTTTCTGTGTGATTGTTCGTGTCTTGGCAGCCAGGAAATGAATGAGCAGTCTCCTTTTACACAAACCTAGCCAGGCTGTGGTGGTGCATGCCTTTAATCCCAGCACTCATGAGGCAGATCACTGTGAATTCAAGATCAGTCTGGTCCACATGGTGAATTCCAGACTAGCCAGTGACCCTTCCTCAAACAAAATGAGCAAACAAACCAAAACCAAAATCTTTTCAGGTAACACCAGTTTCCACTTGTATGTTACCAGTGAGACTTCATCACTATGGCAACCCCAGCTGCTAGAGAACCTAGGAAATGGAGCCAGATTTTGGCAAAGGAGACTAAATAATTTGGACGCAGTCGATTTATAATGTGTTACCTATGCATTTTCCCACTTGATCCTACTAAAGCTTGAGTGACTAGAAACACCATTTGTTATAGATGAGTGAACTGAGAGGGAGAGAAACAAGAACTAGCCCAGAAATACCCAATTTCCAAGTGGCAGAGTCAGGATTAGAACCCAGGTCCTTCTGCATGATACCATGTTATAGAGTGTTAATTTGTTTCCACTCCTGCCTCACCTATGAGGTTCCACCAGCTTGATGCAGCTGAGTCTGGGCTTTTGTACCTTTCCCTACAGTCACAGGGAAGGGAAAACTGGAGATGAGAATCCAAAGAAAGAATGAAGATAACCACACCCATGGAGTCTCTGGTCTTCGCGTCTTCTGACCTGGCTGAGGCTACACAGCTGGGACCATTCTTGTGGTATAGGACAGGGTGGGCTGGGGAGTTATCTTTTGATCCTGGCATAAATGCTGGCAGGACACTTTTAAATAATTGGGGTCATCTGGGCAGTGATGGTGCACACCTTTAATCCCAGTACTCAGGAGGTAGAGGCAGGTGAATATCTAAGTTCTAGGCTAGCCTGGTCTACACAGCAAGTACCAGGGCAGCCAGGGCTACACATAAAAACCCTGTCTTGAAAATCCAAACTAAAAACAAGGAAAAAAAAAAAAGGAAATAAATAATGTGGTCACAGGGTTTTAGATCAGCAGCCTGCAGGCCTAAATGGCTTTAAAATTTTCAGATGAATTAATAATATTTCAATGTTTGGAAATTTCATGTTATAAGCTAAGTTTCCTGTTTCTCTAGGAGAAAAACTAGCAAAACAAAAGCGTTAACCTGGTCATGTGGGACTGAGGATCCACATAGTGACCCTTTGCTGGAGCTGGGCAGTGACCACTGCTCTTCAGGGATCACATGGTCACCATGACAGTACTCACCCTGCCCCCACTTCCCTTGTCTGTACTAACTGCTGCTTTCGAAGCATTTTCATTCCCCAGACAATTGGGAAGACTGGAGCTTTAAGAGCAAAGTTGCTTGAGTTGTTTACGCTCACACAGCCGTAGGATGTGAGCCTCCACCATAGCTCTTTCTCAGGGTCTTCGCCTTTCTCTCAGACCCAGAAACATAGGGGTGAGAAAGCTCTGCTCCTGCTTGGCCACAGCTTCCTCACCTGTAAAACGAAGGCATGAACAATTCCATTCTTTCTGGAGGGAGAGGTTTTGCTTTTTTTTTTTTTGTTTTGTTTTCTTTAACAACAAAAAAATTGTCTGTACCACAGAAGCCAGAAGAGAGTGTCAGATCCTCAGGAACTGGAGTTACAGACGGCTGTGAGCTGTCCTATGGGTGCTGAGAACTAAACTGGGGTCCAATTATAAGAGCAGGAGGTGCTTTCAACCACTGAACCATTCCCCCAGGCCCAAGTGAGAAGGTTTTGAGAGCCGAGGAGTAAGGCAACATCGCAGAGCATGACTGTTGCTTTGGTGGCTTATTGCTCTGTAACAAAGCACCCTCCTGCAGCTTTGAAGTTTAAAACACAACTTGATTTGCTCCTGAATTTCAGTCTGGCTGGGCTCATCTAAGTGGCTTTACAATTGACTTCCCTTCCCTTCCCTTCCTTCCCCTCCCC